>CAUOFW020005724.1:335517-479637 GCA_963454935.2 Ilex paraguariensis
TATTAATAAAATTATACTTTTGTGAATATTTTAAATTTTAATATTAATATAGTTTAGGTTGCCCCCACTGGAGAAGATGTCTGGCTCTGCCCTTGATAATCCCATATATGAAGACATTAAATAATATTAAAAATTAAACAGTAATTCTATAATATTTATATTTTAAATAAAAATTTAATTTTTTAGATTATACAATTTAAAATTAAAATAAAGAGAGACAAAAGAGAGGTATGTTTGGATTGATAAGATTATTTAACACTGAAATGTATGTTGATGTGTTGATTGAGTTGTTTAATATCGACAACCGTGCAAAAAAAAATTTTTGAACCGTTCAAATATCAATTCAAATCCAAAAAAATCATCTATGGTGTATTATATGCAAAATTCTTTTGTAGTTCAAGGGCAAATCATAAAAGAGTTGGTGAGATCACCTTTTATTTATGACGAATAATTAAGAGTGTTAAAATATGATACAATTCGTTAATATGATGTAAAATCAGAGAGATTGAGTCTTCCTTAAGTTATCCGTTTCGTAAATGAGTGAACTCAACACGACACGATTAATAAATAAATTGAGTACGGATGAAGTCAATTAAAAGAAATACACGACACAATTTATGTATATACCAATTATACACGATTTATATATGACACGAATCTAATATGATAAGATTCATTAAACACGAATTAATAAATAAATCGAATATAAATAAAATATTTTTTTAACACGAATCTTTTAAGATCAGAAATAAACTTTTTTCATCCGACATGATTGATAGATATATGAATAATAGCTGAGTTCATCTGCTATTTGTTGTCAAATCATAAACCCATGATGGAAAATAAATTCGTATTTTCGCCGAGCTCTAACAGTCCTGCACTAGGTTGGAAGTAGGGTCATGAAATGTCTTCACCTAAGGTGCGGTCAAAGAATCCTACATTTTGACATAAAACCCCATAATAATTTGTTACGCTATTTTGTTATACCACGACATGTCTTTGGATTGAATTTACGATCTAATGGGATATTATGAGAGAGTTATTATTCGATTTGTAAATGATTAATCGTTATTTGATGTACCTCTATATTTACGAGTGAACATTTGAATCCTGGACGATAAAACGATATCATAGTCTATTATACTAGGTCTCAAATTTAGAGGGATAAAATATATTCTTAAAAATAGTGATTAAACGTTTCTTTCATAAATTTTTTTTATTCATTTTATTGGATTGTAACACTCTTGACTTGACCTTTACAATAATTGATAAGTTCAAAAAATACTTACCGATGGTATCAATTATAAAGTTGGATTGCATTTCGTTATCTTAATTTTTAACAGTTAATTATTATGTTGGATTGTCTTTATACATTTGGGTGATGCAAATGTGAGACTAAATTTGGTGCAAGCTTTGCACTCCAAACTGGCATACTTTCGGTGCAAAAAGGGTTTCTTAATGACTGATCTGATAATATAATTTTATTATAACTTTTAAATTTGCACTAAATTTTAATATTTATTAATATTTATCCTTGCTTTTCGATGCAAAAGTTCTAACACAGACAAATCTTGTCTGCCAGGCCGAATGTGAAAGCATCTAGCAGCCCACCAAACTTGACATAATACGAACCGGCACCGTGTTCTGTTTTTCACTGCTCGTGCTTGGATGCTTCGTGTACAGGCTCCCACCATTCTTCATTTCATTGTCTCCTTGTTTTGTTCTTTTGATTTCAGACAATGTCTCTCTCTCTCTCTCTCTCTCTCTCTCTCACACACACACACACACTAGCCATAGTCTGAAATAGACCCACTTCCTCACTGAAACGGAACTTTTATTTGCGTAAACAGGTAAACTTTTTCACCTTTGGAACAATTTTATGGAATTTAAATCGTAGGCTTTTAGTATGTTTTGTTCAGATGTTCTAGGTTTTGTTTTTCACTCTATATTTATAAAACTACACACAAAACTGGTTTTAAGTTCGCTTGTTCTTTCTTGTTGCATTGACCCAAGATGGATTAGTTTAATCTAGTTAAACATTTTCTTTCAGGGGCTGGCTCTGTTTATGTGTACACGTACCCTTATAAATCTACTGTGAGTCTAGATGAAGCTAGTCTTTAAAGGAAGTGATAACATACCATTATTGGGCATACACAGGTAAAATTTTCATCTTTGGAACAATTTTATGGAGTATATTCTTCAGATTTTCTAGGTTCTGTTTTTCATTCTTAAACTGGACATAAAACTACATACAAAACTGTTTCTTCTTTCACTTGTTCGTTCTTGTTGCGTTGACTCATGTTGTCCTGGTTGATCAATCTGTTTTATCTTTTTTTTTTTCACGGGCTTTCTATTGATGCGTAGCTTTATAAATCTGTTTTATTTCCTTTGAAACACCCCTGCTACACTACATTTGAAACCACTCGAACTACCACACGAATTCCGACCCAAGTGCCCATGATACGGTAAGAATAAAATGAAAAGAAAAAAAAAATGATTAATGATTCTTTGCGTAGACGTGAAAGCTCTGTCAATACAAAATTTGGGTTAACGTCCGGTGGAATATTACTACTGAAATTGCATTATACATCCAAAATAGGCCTAAGAAGATATGATCCTAAGCTAATACTTGACATGTCCCCCAGTATCAAATGGGAGCTGTGAGCAAATAGAACACCCAGTTAGTTGTTGATATGTTCATGTGTGTTGTTACCTAGACTAGATAAATGTTAAGATAAGGGTCATTTTTTCCAAGGTTAGCAATGAAATATTCTTTTTTCGGATGGTAGTTAACAATGAAATAGTCACCTCCAAATATTTCGTTAAAATTTATTGCTAGCTCAGTTAAAAAACCATGGATCAATGAACTAGTTATTTATGCATTTCCATGAATGTTTTTATAATGGATTTAATTGATTGGGCATTTAATTATATTTGTTGACCCTTCTTGCAGGTAGTATGGTACATTAACCAAGTAGAGATTGTTTGATTATTCATCTCTTAAATTTGTTCTATGGCTATTGTTGGGGATCAAGCCTCTTCTTCTATATCCCGATGTGCTTACGATGTATTTTTGAGCTTTAGAGGTGGAGATACACGTAAGACCTTTACTGATCACCTCTATACAGCTTTGGTTCAAGCAGGATTCCACACATTTAGAGATGATGATGAAATTGAACAAGGAAAGAATATCAAGTTAGAACTACAAAAAGCTATTGAACAATCAAAAGTTGCAATAATTATTTTCTCAAAAACTTATGCTTCATCAAAATGGTGTCTTGATGAACTTGTCAAGATTCTCGACCACAAAAGGATATCTATGCTTGAAGTTTTACCTATATTCTATGATATAGATCCATCCGAAGTCAAGAGACAAACAGGGAATTTTGGGGAAGCCTTTTCTAGACATGAGAACATATTCGTAGGAGGAACCAATGAAAGAAAAAAGGAGTGGATGAAAATAGTGGAGCGTTGGAGGGAAGCACTCAACATTGTTGCGAATTTGGCGGGAATGGTATTGAAAAATCATTGTGATGGGTAATTTCCTTGAAATATGTCTATTTAAACTTAGATTTAAATCCTACTGTTGACCTTACATGAACATGAACATCTATTGTACTTTGAGAATGCCAACATTATATCATCGTACTTACAATTCTTCTCTGCAAAGCATAATTTTATGCACTTATTATTGTTATTAGTTGCTTCCACTAATTCTAGCCTCTATTTTTTATATGGTGATAATGTCAAAAGTTAAACAAAAATATAATAACACAGGTTTGAATTTTTTTTTATCTTTAAACTTTGTTAAAATCATGATAAAAATATATTACATTCCTTAGGAAAAATTCAAAATTAATTCAATTTAGTGCTTTTAGATTTTGGAAATACGTATAAGACACTACAATAAGATATTGAAATTTTTGTAGCTTCTCACGAATGAGTAATTATTCAAGATATATTTAATGTACTTACTTTTTCCTTTCCTTTGTGATTGGTAGGCACGAGGCAATGTTTATAAAAAAAATTGTTAAAGTGATTGGAGATAAAGTGAATTGCAGAGTCTCGAGTGCCACCCCTTTCTTGATTGGGATATATCCACAAGTCGAAAAAATCAATTTGTGGTTACAGGATGCGGTGGACGTTAAAGTAGTCGGAATATGTGGCATGGGTGGTATTGGGAAGTCTACTGTTGCCAAAGTTGTTTATAATCTAAACAAAGGAAATTTTGATGCTAGTAGCTTTCTTGCAAATATCAGGGAACGTTCGCAAGAACCAAATGCTTTAGTTAATTTGCAAAAACAACTTCTTTCGGATATTGGGAAAGAGGAAAGGATAAGTTGTGTTGATGAAGGACTTCTTAAAATTGCAGCTGCCGTATGCTGTAAAAGACTTCTCCTTGTTCTTGACGATGTGGATCATTTTGATCAACTTAATGCAATGTTTAGAATGCGAAACTTGTTTAGTCCTGGAAGTAGAGTTATTATAACAACAAGGAATGAAGGGTTGCTAAATCCTTGTTACGTTCATGAGGTGCATCAGGTTGAACCTCTGAATTTTGAAGAATCACTTGAACTCTTTATTTGGCATGCCTTTGGACAAGTCCATCCCCCTGAAGATTACTTGGAGCACTCACAAAGGTTAGTACGTCACTGCGGAGGGCTTCCTTTAGCTCTTGAAGTTTTGGGTTCTTCTCTATCTTGGAAAAGTATAAATGTATGGGAAAGTGCATTGAAGAAATTGAAAGAAATTCCTGATGGTCAAATCCTTAGAAAACTTAGAATAAGCTATGACTCTTTACAAGATGATCATGACAAAGAATTGTTTCTCCACATTGCGTGTTTCTTTGTTGGATGGGATAGGGACTGGGTAATTACAATACTAGATGAATGTGATTTCCACACAACATTTGGGATTCAAAATCTAATTGATAGGTGCCTTCTAGCAGTCAATAATTCTAATAAGTTGACAATGCACCAATGGCTTCAAGAAATGGGAAGAGAAGTTGTCCGTCAAGAATCACCTAAGGATCCAGGAGAACGAAGCAGATTATGGCGTCACAAGGATTCTTTTATGATACTGAGAGAAAAAACTGTAAGAAACAATGCTTCTCAAGTTTTTTTCCCGTTCTCCTTAGTTGGTTCCATTTTAATGCATATTCCTTTTATTTTAGGGCACAGAAAAAATTGAAGGCCTCGTTGTAGACATGCGTATGATCAAGGAAGATGAGCCTGTCATGGCAAGATTTAGTGCAAAAAAGCGTAGTTTCGCAAAAATTCTTGACAAATCATTATTGTCAAACCTAGGCAATTCAATAAAAAGACAATGTCTGAGCCAATTCTCTTGGAGCCCACTTGACATTTCACTGCGAAATTCAAGTATGTTGAAGTTCATTGAAGCTGATGCATTTGCAAGGATGCACAGATTAACACTACTCCAAATCAATTATGTACAAATCACCGGATGCTTCAAAAAAATCCCAAAGACTTTAAGATGGTTGTGTTGGCATGGATCTCCTTTAAAAACTATAACAAGTAATTTCCCTATGGAAAGGTTGGTTGCTCTTGATATGCGCTATAGCAGCTTGAAACAGATTTGGGGAGGCACCAAGGTAATTGATCTTTTAATTTCCTTCTTTTATGGTTCTTTTTTTTTTTTGTGATTGATTATGTGTGTTAGAATGACTTTTCTTTATTTTTTCAGGTTCTTAAGATATTGAAAATACTTGATTTTAGTCATTCCTACCAGCTTATCAAAACTTCCGACTTCTCAGGAGTGCCAAATCTTGAGAGATTAATTCTTGAAGATTGTATAAATTTGGTTGAGGTTCATGAATCTATTGGAAACCTGGAAGGACTCATTTTATTGAATCTAAAAGATTGCAAAAATCTTAAGATGCTTCCCAAAAACATTCATATGCTAAAACGTCTTAAGACACTTGACATCTCTGGATCCTCAATTATTGACTGGTTGGCAACAGAGTTGGCGACAAAGAGTTCTTTTAAAGTGTTTGATGGTGATGGAAGTTATATAAATCAAGCACTCTCTAACACAAAGGATGATCAGCCATGGTATGCAGCTATTAGATCGTGGGTATCAAGGCCCATAAAGAGTCAAGAAATTTTACCGATTTCTTTACCATGCTCTCTTGTGAAATTAAGTCTTGCAGGCTGCAATCTGTATAATGATGATTTTCCCTTGGATTTTAGTAATCTCTCCTTGTTGCAGTCCTTAGATTTAAGTGGAACCAAAATTCATAGCCTCCCGAAAAGTATTGGAGGTTTGATTAATCTCCAAGAGTTTGTAGTAGATTCATGCAAAATGCTCAAATCTCTTGAAAGGTTGCCACCTGTCACACTCAAATTGTTGAGTACAAGAGAATGCACATCACTGGAAAAGATATCCTATCAAAATCCTATGTCCTCGGCATTCACGTTCTACTTCAAGAATTGCGACAATCTAGTGGACGTTGAGGGCAGATGGAAGCTAGAGCCCATTAAAGGTGTTGACAAAGAGATGTTAAAGAGATGGGGATTCTTGAACTTAGAATCCATAGGAGACCTCAAGTTAAACTATTACAACTGGATGGGCACTAAACCAAAGATTCTTTCTCCCCAGGTGTGTCTTTCTCCCTTTCTTCCTCTCTCCCTTTCTGCAATGGTTTCATTCATTAATTATTGTTATTTGCACAGAGATTGTATGAGGATGGTGTATATAGCTATTTTCTTCCTGGAGATAAGGTTCCTAGTGGATTCAACATTAAGAGTACAAGTTCACGTATATGTTTTATTGTGCCTCCGCTTGTTCATGTTGAGACCCGACACGTGGTTGTATGTTGCGTGTATACAAACTTGGAGTATCAAAATCCTTGGCAATTCATGAGTATAAGGATAGAAAACAGGAGGCTGAAATCAAAGAGGTTTTCTTGGCCAATGTTTTTCGGTATTCCAAAACCCAATGAAGTCATGATATGGGTTAGTCATTTCCTAATCGATGGGAGTGAATTGGAAGATGGCCCTAAGCTGGTGGTTTCAGTAAAACATGTAGTAGAGACTTTAAAGATAAAAGAGTTAGGGTGCTTAGTCGTCGATGAATGAAGCTGCTATTCAAGAATTCGTTCCTCATTGAGATGGCATTTGTGAAGACGATAATCCAACCACTGTCGGCCCAAATGTATGGCAACGTGAGTGGATTTGGGGGTGTATATTTTTTTCATGGTTGATTACAAATAAAATAGTGTTTTTTTAATGTTATTAAAAATTTGATTCATTTTGTTTATCTACTAAGGTGACTCGTGCCTGTATGCACGGTGCAACATAAATGAGAAGCGATGGATTGAGGGGGAGGAGAATTTAATGTGAATGATTTTGAAAAAGATGTTGATGGTCGTTGAATGAGTTTATTTGAAACCGTTTATTAAACTTATTAAAACTCATGTTGTATATTATAGATTATAAATACTACTTTTAAAAGGCTACTAAACCAAAAAAAAATTATTTACCATAAAAAAACCCTTAAATAATTGTATAAAGTCACCTAAATCCTAATCAATAAATTATTTATGTCCATAAGTCTTCTTGAATTGCTCGACTTAAACTGACTCATTTTTAATGCATCAGGATTATTAAATTCATTCAGCACAAAGAAACTTTTTTCCTTCTTCATAAATAAAGAACTTATATATATATATATATATATATTACACTATCTATATAATAAAGTAGCTTACAATTCAAATTTCAAAAGATAAACAAAATGACTTTTGTCACGGTTGAGATCACTTTAAATTTTATTTTAAAATTAATCTAACGGCTAATATTAACACCTTAAATTTAATAGATAAAATAAATTCATATGGGTGTGTTTGGGATAACATTCTAAAACAGCTTTTAAAATTTATAATTTCTCATAAATATTTAAAAAAAAAAATAGTGTTTGAAACCATCTCACCACTACCTCTATTATCACCACCGTCGCCACCACCATTATCGTCGCCGTCGTCGTTGCTACCACCGCCACCGCCACCACAACCACCCACTGTCACCACCACCACCACCGTCGTCGCCACCACTATTACCACCACCCCCACTACCATCGCCGCCACTGCCACAACCATCGTCGCCCCCACCACCACCGCCTCCGCCACCGCCACCACGTTCATTGCCACCCACCACAAACCATCGTCGTTTCCTACCACCACCACTTTCGTCCACTACCTCTCATCCTTACTACAAACCGATACTTAAATTCTTTTATCTCTTCTTTATATTTGTGATTTGATTTTGGATATAAATATAAATATATTTATTGTTTACCATTTTTTATTACTCTGTGGCTTCAGACACAGACAATAACTAGTACTACTATAAAATGTTAACAAAAGTGAAAATCAACTATATCCTTGTATTTAATTATCCAATATCAATTAAATATCAAGATGACCCTTCATATACTGCTTCCCCATTTGCTTCTCATCAACCGTGAGTTTATAATACATCAATTAATCATACTTATTTTAATGGGACTAATATACTTCCAATATTGCAATAATGGTTATGTACAAAATAATTTATTTTATTATTTTTATTATATATACTACTATAAAATATGAGCTATCGTTCAAAACTTTTATTAACTTTTTTTGACCCCTCAACAATGCAAATAGGTCACTTTAATGCTACTGTTGAGATGCTCCTCTTTTAATGCTACTGTTGCGTTGAATATTTTCTCCAATGCCTCCCCCATCGGCCATCTCTCTCTCTACAACATTGTCTACCTGTTATTAGCTGTATTAATATCATTTATAACAATTTAATATGTTTTGGTGACCTTCGACAATGGACATGCTATGCAAGATCGGAGAAGGGCAGCTGCTTGGTACTGCCATCACTCTCGGATGAAATGTAAAGTTATTGTTTTTCAAATCAATTCTTATTGTTGCTATTTTTATTACATCTATGGTACTCGTGATTCCAGTTTCGAGGATATTAACATCATATAATTGTATGCTTGATGGCTAAGAACCTCAATCTCTATAAATAAATGAAGTTAACCTTATGCTCTTTCATGCCTCATGCTTCATAAGGCAAGAAATTACCAAGGTGTAGATCAGAGTTTCCTTTGGCTAACAACTTTAGTCACTTCATAGGGCAAGAAACTGCCAATGTTACCATCCTTTTAATTTATTTTCACTCCTACAAATTTTGTAGTTCCGGCTTTTCTAAAAATTTTATAAAAGGAATGCATGCAACATTATATGCAGATACAAGAGCCCAGAAAATCAATAAGTCCAAGTCCATGCTCCACCCCCGAAAAGGCCTAAATTTTGGAAGAGTAGATGAGAACTTATCAATCAACCTCACACCTTTTGTTAACTGATTTTGTTATACAATAACTACTTATACCGAATATATGCATGCATTTCTATTGATTTGACAATTCAAAACTGATTAATTGTTGAACTGCTTAATTAGTTTTTGCCCGAGGACCTATTGTTTTTTAGCTAGAATTTCATGATCACGATTTTACTTTCATTCAGATTATCCCGATTATATTTCTAATCACCATGATATTTTGACATTCCTTTGCCTTTCCACATTCCAAGGTGTCAACATGCTTTCAGGCCCCCAGCAAAAGCCACGAGTCAACAGTAGTAAAGATTAGTCCATTCACCCGATCATGAATGAATTCTTCTCAAGTAATGCCCTTGAATTATTGGAATTGTCGTGGGGATTATATTAGCTCAGTATTCAATATAGTTTTCTTGTAATTTTTCTAATTTTAAGGCCTCAGTTTTATTCCACTAAATAAAATCGAAAAGATGGATGAAAAAGAATAGTGTTGTCTTCATAGTATGGAGTTGGAGATGGTTATGGATTCAATAAAAAAAATTTAATTGGAGAGTTTGTATATGAAGAAGTCTCTCGCCAACCGTCTGTATCTGAAGCAATGGTTGTATATACTCATAATGAAAGAAGGTATGTCCATTAATGAACATCTTAATGAATTTAAAAAAATTATTATGGACTTGAAAAATATTGATATTAAAATTGGGGATGAAGATCAAGCCCTGATCTTGTTGTGCTTGCTGTCTGATTTGTTCGATAATTTTGTTAATTCGATATTGTATAGGAGAGACTTGATATCCTTAGTTAATATGAAATCCAAATTCTAAGGAGTTGTGCACTAAACCTCGACCTCTAAATCCAAATCCTTAGATAATTTTTGTTGGATGGGACAGGGATTTGGTAATTAAAATATTGGATGAATGCGATTTCTACACAACAATTGGGATTCAAAATCTAACTGATAGATGCCTCCTTGGAGTTGATAAGTATAACAAGTTGACAATGCACCAATTGCTTAAAGAAATGGGAAGAGAAATTGTTCGCCAAGAATCGCCCAAGGAGCCAGGAAAACGAAGCAGATTGTGGAATCATAAGGATTCTTTTATGGTACTGAGAGAAAAAACTGTAAGTATTCCATCTATGTCATACTTGGTGATTATTGATGTTCTATTCTTTTGGTTTTGCTAGTTTAGTTCCATGTTAATTCATATTCTTCTTTTATTAGGGCACGAAAAAAATTGAAGGCCTCATCCTAGACATGCACATGTTATGGGAAGATAGGCCAAGATTGAGTGTTAATAATGCAAAAAAACGTAAGTATGAAGAGATTGTTGATATGTCATGNTGGGAAGATAGGCCAAGGTTGAGTGTTAATAATGCAAAAAAACGTAAGTATGAAGAGATTGTTGATATGTCATGGTCCCCAGACATTGCTTTAAGGAATTCAAGTGCATCAAAGTTCATGGAAATTGATACATTTGCAAAGATGCGCAAATTGAAACTGCTCCAGCTGAATTATGTACAAATCACTGGATCCTTTGAAAAGTTCCCCAAGAGATTAAGATGGTTGAGTTGGCATGGATTTTCGTTAAAAACTATACCAGATGATTTTCCTATGGAAAGCTTAGTTGCTGTTGATATGCAGTATAGCAGCTTGAAACAAGTTTGGAAAGGAACAAAGGTAATTCATCTATTTTAATTTCCTTCTCCTTTTTTTTCTGGAATTATTGTGTGTGTACGAATTTACTGTTTGCTACTTCTTTTTTTTCCAGATCCTTAAGCAACTGAAAATACTTGATCTTAGCCATTCCCATGGGCTTAACAAAACTCCTGATTTCTTAGGAGTGCCCAATCTTGAGAGTTTGATCCTTGAAGATTGTGTAAATTTGATTGAGGTTCATGAATCGATTGGGGAGCTGGAAGGACTCATTCTCTTGAATCTAAAAAATTGCAAAAACCTTAAGGGGCTTCCCAAAAACATTTGTATGTTGACATTTCTTAAGACACTTATAATCTCCGGTTGCTCGAATATTAACTGGTCACCTACAGAGGTGGCGACAGTGGGTGCTATAAATCAAGCACCTTGTAGTCCTGAGGAGGTTTAGTCATGGGTTGAACTTATGTGGTCTNAATTTGACAACTTCATTTGTATAATAATTTAATATATAAAGAATTTTATTTTGTCATATAGATATAGAAAATTGTATATAGTTGTACTATTAATAAATAAGTTCAAAAGAATTTAAAATTTTTTATAAAAAAATCCTAAACAAATTGAAAGTCAAATGAGTAAAAAAAAAATTAGATGAAAATATGTAGGAGAGTATAATTATATAGGATTTTACTTTTTCATATGTATATAGAAAGTTGTATATAATTTTATTGCTAATAAATGTGTTTAAAAGAATTTAAATTTTTTTATAAAAGAGTCCAAAACAAGTTAAAAGTCAAATAGGAGTAAAAAGTAAAAATTAGATAAAAGTATGTAGATGAGTATACTTGTTCAAGTGTATGATGATTCTCTTGATTCAGACAAAATGGTATCAGAGCTATACATATTTGAGTGTCAAGGGAGAGAGAGAGAGAGAGAGAGGATGTTGAATAGAATGCTTTCATTTCAAATGTCTTGATTCACTAAATATAATTATGAGAATTAGTATATCCATGTAAAAGTGATTCTTGAATCTCTAGACTTGTGAGAGATTGTAACCAATGGTTACACGGTACCGGAAGATGAAGCTTACTTAAATCAAACCCAAAAGAAAGCCAAAGCAGATTGTGGATTTCTGTTTCTTTCTTGGACCATTTTGTAAGCAGCTAATGTAAATAGGCAGCAAGATTCACAACAGTGTATTGTTGCTGAGACTAACAATGGACTGCTCCCAGTCCTGGCATTCTCAAAATTGGTATAAAAGTTGTTCAAAATTGGAATTGTCAATTTGTGGCGAGTCTTAGCCGATGCATTCAAGGTATTACTACTGCTTTACATGCTGAAGCTTGGGCTGCATTCATGGGCACTAAATTTGCAATTGATCTGAGTTATCAAAATATGATATTAGAAGGTGATTGAAAAAGGAATTATTGAGGCAATCAAATCGAGTCATACCAACCTCTCTGAAATTGGACATTCTGTTGACCAAATTAAAAGATTCACATATGGTGTAAATTAGTTTAATGTCTCTTGGGTACGAAGATCTGAAAATAGTGCGACGCATACGTTAGTCAAATATGCTACTTCATGTTCTCAACGTATTATATGAAAAAAATAACGAACCGGATTTCTTGGTACCTATCCTCCAAGATGATATTTTTATTTCTTAATCAACAAAAGAATTTTCGTTTCGTGTCAAAAAAAAATAAAAATAAAAAGGGGCAAGGAAGTCGCTACATTACGANCTTCGGGTCGGGTCATCATCCGGATCACAGATACAAACTAGATTCCATAAAAAAAACCAACATGGTCTTGGGTATCAAAGCCTCGAAGAAGTCCAGAGATCTCATGTATTTCTTTACCATCTTCTTTAGTGAAACTAAGCCTTGCAGGTTGCAATCTATATAGCGATGCTTTCCCCATAGGTTTTAGTGGTCTCCACTTGCTGCAGACCTTAGATTTAAGCGAAACCCAAATTTCTAGCCTGCCTGAGGGTATCAGAGCTCTTACGGGTCTCCAAACGCTTACCATAACTTCTTGCGAAAGCCTCAAATCACTTACAAGGCTGCCAAGTGCCAAACTTATAAAATTGCGTGTGTTTGGATGCTCATCCCTGGAACAGATATCATATCAGTCAACTTTGTCCAGACCAGTGGACTTGACATATTGGTTATGTGACAATCTTGTTGAGGTTGAGGGTTGATTCAAGTTAGAACCCATTAAAAGTGTTGACATGGAGAGGTTGAAGAGATGGGGCTTTTTAAACTTAGAATCCATGGGAAATGTTGAATTAAACTACCTCAAAACATTTGCTAGTATCAGGGAAAAGAAGCTTCCTCTCCAGGTTTGCCTTTCTCCCCTTTTGCATGCCTCCTTACTCTCTAAAATCATTATATTAATAATTGTTATTTGGCACAGAGATTGTATGAAACTGGTGTATGCAGCTATTTTCTTCCTGGGAGTGAGGTTCCACCTGCGTTCCACATTAAGACTACAAGTTCATATCTACCTTTTGTTGTGCCTTCACTTGTTGATTGCAAGATCCGAGGCTTGGTTGTATGTTGCGTGTATAGAATGAAGAAGAATTATATACGCAAGAGATATGATCTTTATGAAGGATTCAGCTCTGTGATTGCAAATACGACAAAGCATGTTCGCTGGTGTCATCAACCATTGTGTTTTGCTATTCCGGAAACTAATGAAGCTATGTTGTGGGTAAGTATTTACAATTTTGGGGATCTATTGGAAGGTGGTGATAAGATTGAGCTTTCAGGGGATGTTGAACCATGTTTTGAAGTAAAAGAGATGGGAATTTTACCTGTTTACGAACACCAAGAGGAGGCGGGTGCTCAGTCAGTGCCTGAAGGCGCTATTCAAGCAAGTGATGTTCCTGAAGCAACATTTATTTCATATTTCAACCGTACTAAAATTAAAAATAAACTATACTTAATGANTGCTTGATTGTGTGTGATGTCTCATAAGTGTTGGCGGGACTTACAAATTATAATCGTCTTCTAACGGATTGAGACAACTTATCAGTAACTAAGTGGTTAATCTGATGGAGCTGATGTTACCTTCTCAACAGATAAGACAGTTACGGTGGTACCCATAAGATTCGATCATAAGATCCAACCAAAGATGACGTTGAAGCAGAGAAGTTGTGTGGCCCACTCTCAAATGTTCTAGCATATTATTTTAAATTTCTAAAAATTTTCTTATTTTTTTGTGTTAATAATTAATCAATCAATTTTCCTGTGCCAGTAAGTCTATTGTCAATGTTGAAAGTGATTCTTGGAAAGTTATGTTGAGAAAAATAATAAACATAATTTTTCATATTTTATAAGTTATATATATATTCTTACATTTAGTTCATTTACTAGTAATGCATGACCTGCGTTTCATGTAAATAAATTTAAATAATATTTTTTTATAGATAACATAAATTATATGTGTCATTAAATTAAATAATAAATTAAGTATCAAATAATAATTTTGTATTTTAATTATTTTTAAATTTAATTATTAATTTATTCTATAAGCTTTGACCACCAAATCAGTTATTTATTTAAGTATATCTTTGGCTCCTTTAGACATTTGCACACCTAATTATATTATAAAATTATTATTTTTTATTTTATTAAATAGATTGATTAAATCATTTATAATATTATTATATTATTGCATATCAATAAACAAAATATAATATATATTTGGTTGTAAAATTCAATTTGACAACTTCATTTGTATAATAATTTAATATATAAAGAATTTTATTTTGTCATATAGATATAGAAAATTGTATATAGTTGTACTATTAATAAATAAGTTCAAAAGAATTTAAAATTTTTTATAAAAAAATCCTAAACAAATTGAAAGTCAAATGAGTAAAAAAAAAATTAGATGAAAATATGTAGGAGAGTATAATTATATAGGATTTTACTTTTTCATATGTATATAGAAAGTTGTATATAATTTTATTGCTAATAAATGTGTTTAAAAGAATTTAAATTTTTTTATAAAAGAGTCCAAAACAAGTTAAAAGTCAAATAGGAGTAAAAAGTAAAAATTAGATAAAAGTATGTAGATGAGTATACTTGTTCAAGTGTATGATGATTCTCTTGATTCAGACAAAATGGTATCAGAGCTATACATATTTGAGTGTCAAGGGAGAGAGAGAGAGAGAGAGAGGATGTTGAATAGAATGCTTTCATTTCAAATGTCTTGATTCACTAAATATAATTATGAGAATTAGTATATCCATGTAAAAGTGATTCTTGAATCTCTAGACTTGTGAGAGATTGTAACCAATGGTTACACGGTACCGGAAGATGAAGCTTACTTAAATCAAACCCAAAAGAAAGCCAAAGCAGATTGTGGATTTCTGTTTCTTTCTTGGACCATTTTGTAAGCAGCTAATGTAAATAGGCAGCAAGATTCACAACAGTGTATTGTTGCTGAGACTAACAATGGACTGCTCCCAGTCCTGGCATTCTCAAAATTGGTATAAAAGTTGTTCAAAATTGGAATTGTCAATTTGTGGCGAGTCTTAGCCGATGCATTCAAGGTATTACTACTGCTTTACATGCTGAAGCTTGGGCTGCATTCATGGGCACTAAATTTGCAATTGATCTGAGTTATCAAAATATGATATTAGAAGGTGATTGAAAAAGGAATTATTGAGGCAATCAAATCGAGTCATACCAACCTCTCTGAAATTGGACATTCTGTTGACCAAATTAAAAGATTCACATATGGTGTAAATTAGTTTAATGTCTCTTGGGTACGAAGATCTGAAAATAGTGCGACGCATACATTAGTCAAATATGCTACTTCATGTTCTCAATGTATTATATGAAAAAAATAAAGAACCGGATTTCTTGGTACCTATCCTCCAAGATGATATTTTTATTTCTTAATCAACAAAAGAATTTTCGTTTCGTGTCAAAAAAAAATAAAAATAAAAAGGGGCAAGGAAGTCGCTACATTACGAATCTTCTTTGTCTTAACTCATAGATAATAACCAAATCTGTGTGCCATGGTTAGAAAATCTTACTTTGCAACCCAGAAGATTTAAAATTTTCTATTTTTCTACTTATTCCATCAAAATTCATTTCATTGACGTTGACAAAATAAATAGCGAAAATTATTAGAAGGATTACATTGTAATATTTTTAATATATTGAGGATACAATATAAAAAATCTAATATTTGAAGATGTAAAGTGAGTATTCTTAAATTTGGAGGTTTCCCCAAACTCATGCCCCCTCAAAATTCCATAATCCAGTTATTTTTAAACTTAATTCTTAAATTCAGTCTTTTTTTAAAAACGTCATTTGAAATGACNTTGTTGATATGCAGTATAGCAGCTTGAAACAAGTTTGGAAAGGAACGAAGGTAATTCATCTATTTTAATTTCCTTCTTTTTTTTTTTCTGGAATTATTGTGTGTACAAATTTACTGTTTGCTACTTCTTTTTTTCCAGATCCTTAAGCAACTGAAAATACTTGATCTTAGCCATTCCCATGGGCNTCCTTTTCGCCTAAAAACGTCGTTTAGAATGACGATTTATAGTTGAATTTTTTTTTTCAAAAACATCATTATGAATGATAATCAAGCTCCACCTAGCGACTTCANCCTTTTTGCCTAAAAACGTCATTTAGAATGACGATTTATAGTTGATTTTTTTTTTTCAAAAACATCATTATGAATGATAATCAAGCTCCACCTAGCGACTTCAACAAAGCCACCACCAGCGACCACAACCTCCACCGACGACTTCCACCATGCTCCACCAGCGACTTAAATAAAGAGACTGACCACAGCCTCCACCATCNAATTGGGGAGCTAGAAGGACTCATTCTCTTGAATCTAAAAAATTGCAAAAACCTTAAGGGGCTTCCCAAAAACATTTTTATGTTGACATTTCTTAAGACACTTATAATCTCCGGTTGCTCGAATATTAACTGGTCNACGACTTCCACCATGCTCCACCAGCGACTTAAATAAAGAGACTGACCACAGCCTCCACCATCGATTGAGCAATTTCTCCATTCTCCATTCTCCATTCTTCATTCTCCATATTTGCCCTAAATATTTTTTGCCCAAAATCGAATTTTGCCCTAGATCGATTTAACTGATGCTAATCCGGCGCTTAACCCCTCAAATCAAANGCGACTTCCACCATGCTCCACCAGCGACTTAAATAAAGAGACTGACCACAGCCTCCACCATCGATTGAACAATTTCTCCATTCTCCATTCTCCATATTTGCCCTAAATATTTTTTGCCCTAGATCGATTTAACTGATGCTAATCCGGCGCTTAACCCCTCAAATCAAACCCTAGCGCAACTCAAAATCAGATCAATCATTAAAANAAGGAGGTTTAGTCATGGGTTGAACTTATGTGGTCTGTTGGGATTTAACTCGATTTAAATCCACTAACAAACACACACAATCGAAGAACANAACCCTAGCGCAACTCAAAATCAGATCAATCATTAAAACCTGTTCTTTGTTCTAGATTCTGCTAAGAAGAAAGGTAAGAGAGGAACCCAAGTACCCCTAGTGGTCAGTATATCTATTCCATATGTATGTATGTGTTTGGGTGTGATTTTACATGTTATGTGTTTTTGAATTTGATGGAATTGGTTTAGTTGAATTCTTCAAGCCAGACTCGATGAAAAGAACGCATGACTAAAATTCTGACCCATAAATCATTTGATGTGTACTCTTTCAAAGATCTGATGCAACTCAACTGATAGAGACCCTTTAACAACAATATAATTCAGAATTCCCAACTCTCTTGAAACCCAAACACAATTTTTCTAAAAACTTTCACTTTCAAAATCAAGAAAATCAAGTTTTAGCTTCACTAGGTGAACAAAGTCATCACAAACCTCAGCAAAATCATCTACTTTGAAGAGAGAGAGAGAGGGGCAGGCATACCTCATCAAGCATGTGAGGATTGGAAAGCTTTTGACCCATTTGTGCAGGTGGTTATACCACTAAGTTTGCAAAGGAGAGTAGAGGGTTTGCTTTAGGAACATCTTGACAGAATGCAGCTGAGTTCTGGAAACCCCCATGGAAATTCAAATGAAACAATGTCAAACAATCAGGTTGAAGATCTGGATACCGATGAAAACCCAGATTCTTTCCTAGATGGGTCTGTCATGGAGAAGATCCTCCAGAGGCGAAGCTTGCGCATGCGAAATATGCAGAGAGCTTGGTTGGTATGCTCCATTTGCTTTCTGTTGTTATACCAGATGCATATGTATTGGTTAGTATGTATTGGTCAATTTTTAATTGTTCTATTGATAATTGTCACTCAAGGTAAGGAAATATTCGCCGTTGCTCCTCGGCGTTGGATGTACAGAGAAAACAGATTGGCCACGCTCTAGTTGTTGCATATAATTCAGCTTAATGCCCCAATACTTCAGCTTATTTAGAAGTATTCCTTTGCTTATCTTTTGGCAATTATGGAAAGAAAGATGTCGAAGACTAGCGGGTGAGGGGATATTAAATTCTTATTCTGTCTTTATAAGGATGTTAGAGTATGTGTGGCTCATATTTTGCTATGTGCATAATGGCAAGGAGGCAGATGTCGGAGCGGAGCCCGTGACGGCATCTGCTTTGCGGGATTTATATATAGGGGACACTGATAAGTTGGGGGTGCGGGGGCAACGCCCCCGCGATACGGTACAGGGGTATTTTTGTAAATATGTCCATATTAGGGTTATATAAATACTTAAGATGTAACCTTACTTCAATAAGGAAAAGAACAGCCGCTAGCTCTCGTGGATGTAGGCACATTGCCGAACCACGTAAATCTCTGTGTGTTATTTTCTCCTGCTTTCTTAATTGTTTGATTCCTTACTATTCACCATAATTGCTGCACGATCACAACAANATTTTACTTTTTCATATGTATATAGAAAGTTGTATATAATTTTATTGCTAATAAATGTGTTTAAAAGAATTTAAATTTTTTTATAAAAGAGTCCAAAACAAGTTAAAAGTCAAATAGGAGTAAAAAGTAAAAATTAGATAAAAGTATGTAGATGAGTATACTTGTTCAAGTGTATGATGATTCTCTTGATTCAGACAAAATGGTATCAGAGCTATACATATTTGAGTGTCAAGGGAGAGAGAGAGAGAGAGAGAGGATGTTGAATAGAATGCTTTCATTTCAAATGTCTTGATTCACTAAATATAATTATGAGAATTAGTATATCCATGTAAAAGTGATTCTTGAATCTCTAGACTTGTGAGAGATTGTAACCAATGGTTACACGGTACCGGAAGATGAAGCTTACTTAAATCAAACCCAAAAGAAAGCCAAAGCAGATTGTGGATTTCTGTTTCTTTCTTGGACCATTTTGTAAGCAGCTAATGTAAATAGGCAGCAAGATTCACAACAGTGTATTGTTGCTGAGACTAACAATGGACTGCTCCCAGTCCTGGCATTCTCAAAATTGGTATAAAAGTTGTTCAAAATTGGAATTGTCAATTTGTGGCGAGTCTTAGCCGATGCATTCAAGGTATTACTACTGCTTTACATGCTGAAGCTTGGGCTGCATTCATGGGCACTAAATTTGCAATTGATCTGAGTTATCAAAATATGATATTAGAAGGTGATTGAAAAAGGAATTATTGAGGCAATCAAATCGAGTCATACCAACCTCTCTGAAATTGGACATTCTGTTGACCAAATTAAAAGATTCACATATGGTGTAAATTAGTTTAATGTCTCTTGGGTACGAAGATCTGAAAATAGTGCGACGCATACGTTAGTCAAATATGCTACTTCATGTTCTCAACGTATTATATGAAAAAAATAACGAACCGGATTTCTTGGTACCTATCCTCCAAGATGATATTTTTATTTCTTAATCAACAAAAGAATTTTCGTTTCGTGTCAAAAAAAAATAAAAATAAAAAGGGGCAAGGAAGTCGCTACATTACGAATCTTCTTTGTCTTAACTCATAGATAATAACCAAATCTGTGTGCCATGGTTAGAAAATCTTACTTTGCAACCCAGAAGATTTAAAATTTTCTATTTTTCTACTTATTCCATCAAAATTCATTTCATTGACGTTGACAAAATAAATAGCGAAAATTATTAGAAGGATTACATTGTAATATTTTTAATATATTGAGGATACAATATAAAAAATCTAATATTTGAAGATGTAAAGTGAGTATTCTTAAATTTGGAGGTTTCCCCAAACTCATGCCCCCTCAAAATTCCATAACCCAGTTATTTTTAAACTTAATTCTTAAATTCAGTCTTTTTTTAAAAACGTCATTTGAAATGACGCCTTTTTGCCTAAAAACGTCATTTAGAATGACGATTTATAGTTGATTTTTTTTTTTCAAAAACATCATTATGAATGATAATCAAGCTCCACCTAGCGACTTCAACAAAGCCACCACCAGCGACCACAACCTCCACCGACGACTTCCACCATGCTCCACCAGCGACTTAAATAAAGAGACTGACCACAGCCTCCACCATCGATTGAGCAATTTCTCCATTCTCCATTCTCCATTCTTCATTCTCCATATTTGCCCTAAATATTTTTTGCCCAAAATCGAATTTTGCCCTAGATCGATTTAACTGATGCTAATCCGGCGCTTAACCCCTCAAATCAAACCCTAGCGCAACTCAAAATCAGATCAATCATTAAAACCTGTTCTTTGTTCTAGATTCTGCTAAGAAGAAAGGTAAGAGAGGAACCCAAGTACCCCTAGTGGTCAGTATATCTATTCCATATGTATGTATGTGTTTGGGTGTGATTTTACATGTTATGTGTTTTTGAATTTGATGGAATTGGTTTAGTTGAATTCTTCAAGCCAGACTCGATGAAAAGAACGCATGACTAAAATTCTGACCCATAAATCATTTGATGTGTACTCTTTCAAAGATCTGATGCAACTCAACTGATAGAGACCCTTTAACAACAATATAATTCAGAATTCCCAACTCTCTTGAAACCCAAACACAATTTTTCTAAAAACTTTCACTTTCAAAATCAAGAAAATCAAGTTTTAGCTTCACTAGGTGAACAAAGTCATCACAAACCTCAGCAAAATCATCTACTTTGAAGAGAGAGAGAGAGGGAGGGGCAGGCATACCTCATCAAGCATGTGAGGATTGGAAAGCTTTTGACCCATTTGTGCAGGTGGTTATACCACTAAGTTTGCAAAGGAGAGTAGAGGGTTTGCTTTAGGAACATCTTGACAGAATGCAGCTGAGTTCTGGAAACCCCCATGGAAATTCAAATGAAACAATGTCAAACAATCAGGTTGAAGATCTGGATACCGATGAAAACCCAGATTCTTTCCTAGATGGGTCTGTCATGGAGAAGATCCTCCAGAGGCGAAGCTTGCGCATGCGAAATATGCAGAGAGCTTGGTTGGTATGCTCCATTTGCTTTCTGTTGTTATACCAGATGCATATGTATTGGTTAGTATGTATTGGTCAATTTTTAATTGTTCTATTGATAATTGTCACTCAAGGTAAGGAAATATTCGCCGTTGCTCCTCGGCGTTGGATGTACAGAGAAAACAGATTGGCCACGCTCTAGTTGTTGCATATAATTCAGCTTAATGCCCCAATACTTCAGCTTATTTAGAAGTATTCCTTTGCTTATCTTTTGGCAATTATGGAAAGAAAGATGTCGAAGACTAGCGGGTGAGGGGATATTAAATTCTTATTCTGTCTTTATAAGGATGTTAGAGTATGTGTGGCTCATATTTTGCTATGTGCATAATGGCAAGGAGGCAGATGTCGGAGCGGAGCCCGTGACGGCATCTGCTTTGCGGGATTTATATATAGGGGACACTGATAAGTTGGGGGTGCGGGGGCAACGCCCCCGCGATACGGTACAGGGGTATTTTTGTAAATATGTCCATATTAGGGTTATATAAATACTTAAGATGTAACCTTACTTCAATAAGGAAAAGAACAGCCGCTAGCTCTCGTGGATGTAGGCACATTGCCGAACCACGTAAATCTCTGTGTGTTATTTTCTCCTGCTTTCTTAATTGTTTGATTCCTTACTATTCACCATAATTGCTGCACGATCACAACAAAAGATATGCAGTATTTTACGGTATCAAGTTAGGAATGTAAAACCTAAAGCCCCTGATGAGTCTGGTGGAAAAGATTTTCTTGATTGGTTGCAGATTAAATTCTCTTGTAATGTTATCTTGAAGACTATATGGGTGAAATGGCCATATCACAGTCTTTATCCGAATACAATAGTTCTTCAATATCCATGCCTTGTTTTCCTACAACTTTGAGATCACATAGTCTCCCTTCTGGTTTGATTGAAGTTTCAGCCGGACCTGTTGCTTCTTGTGACCAAAATGACTTGATGTGGGTACAGCCTATAGATATAAATGGTTTGAAGGGGCAGCTGGTACAGTTGCTTGAACCGTCAGGAGGATATCTGTCTCTTACTCGTGTACATGCTGAGTACCAGAAAATTTTTGGGAGGCCTCTTTANAGGCGGGTGCTCAGTCAATGCCTGAAGGCGCTATTCAAGCAAGTGATGTTCCTGAAGCAACATTTATTTCATATTTCAACCGTACTAAAATTAAAAATAAATTATACCTAATGATGTTCAACATATTGTCTTTCTACACCATTCATCAAATGACCGATAAGTAATGAAGTAATTAAGTAGAGAGATAGTAGCTCAAGCAAGATAAAAATGTAGAGTGGCTTGGTCAATGTGGTCTATGTCCACTTTGAAAGGTGAGGGTCGCCTAATTATTTTATTACTTAGTGTAGGAAGAGCCGGAAGATACAAGCTATGAGAGAGAGATATGCTTGATTGTGTGTGATGTCTCATAAGTGTTGGCGGGACTTACAAATTATAATCGTCTTCTAACGGATTGAGACAACTTATCAGTAACTAAGTGGTTAATCTGATGGAGCTGATGTTACCTTCTCAACAGATAAGACAGTTACGGTGGTACCCATAAGATTCGATCATAAGATCCAACCAAAGATGACGTTGAAGCAGAGAAGTTGTGTGGCCCACTCTCAAATGTTCTAGCATATTATTTTAAATTTCTAAAAATTTTCTTATTTTTTTGTGTTAATAATTAATCAATCAATTTTCCTGTGCCAGTAAGTCTATTGTCAATGTTGAAAGTGATTCTTGGAAAGTTATGTTGAGAAAAATAATAAACATAATTTTTCATATTTTATAAGTTATATATATATTCTTACATTTAGTTCATTTACTAGTAATGCATGACCTGCGTTTCATGTAAATAAATTTAAATAATATTTTTTTATAGATAACATAAATTATATGTGTCATTAAATTAAATAATAAATTAAGTATCAAATAATAATTTTGTATTTTAATTATTTTTAAATTTAATTATTAATTTATTCTATAAGCTTTGACCACCAAATCAGTTATTTATTTAAGTATATCTTTGGCTCCTTTAGACATTTGCACACCTAATTATATTATAAAATTATTATTTTTTATTTTATTAAATAGATTGATTAAATCATTTATAATATTATTATATTATTGCATATCAATAAACAAAATATAATATATATTTGGTTGTAAAATTCAATTTGACAACTTCATTTGTATAATAATTTAATATATAAAGAATTTTATTTTGTCATATAGATATAGAAAATTGTATATAGTTGTACTATTAATAAATAAGTTCAAAAGAATTTAAAATTTTTTATAAAAAAATCCTAAACAAATTGAAAGTCAAATGAGTAAAAAAAAAATTAGATGAAAATATGTAGGAGAGTATAATTATATAGGATTTTACTTTTTCATATGTATATAGAAAGTTGTATATAATTTTATTGCTAATAAATGTGTTTAAAAGAATTTAAATTTTTTTATAAAAGAGTCCAAAACAAGTTAAAAGTCAAATAGGAGTAAAAAGTAAAAATTAGATAAAAGTATGTAGATGAGTATACTTGTTCAAGTGTATGATGATTCTCTTGATTCAGACAAAATGGTATCAGAGCTATACATATTTGAGTGTCAAGGGAGAGAGAGAGAGAGAGAGAGGATGTTGAATAGAATGCTTTCATTTCAAATGTCTTGATTCACTAAATATAATTATGAGAATTAGTATATCCATGTAAAAGTGATTCTTGAATCTCTAGACTTGTGAGAGATTGTAACCAATGGTTACACGGTACCGGAAGATGAAGCTTACTTAAATCAAACCCAAAAGAAAGCCAAAGCAGATTGTGGATTTCTGTTTCTTTCTTGGACCATTTTGTAAGCAGCTAATGTAAATAGGCAGCAAGATTCACAACAGTGTATTGTTGCTGAGACTAACAATGGACTGCTCCCAGTCCTGGCATTCTCAAAATTGGTATAAAAGTTGTTCAAAATTGGAATTGTCAATTTGTGGCGAGTCTTAGCCGATGCATTCAAGGTATTACTACTGCTTTACATGCTGAAGCTTGGGCTGCATTCATGGGCACTAAATTTGCAATTGATCTGAGTTATCAAAATATGATATTAGAAGGTGATTGAAAAAGGAATTATTGAGGCAATCAAATCGAGTCATACCAACCTCTCTGAAATTGGACATTCTGTTGACCAAATTAAAAGATTCACATATGGTGTAAATTAGTTTAATGTCTCTTGGGTACGAAGATCTGAAAATAGTGCGACGCATACGTTAGTCAAATATGCTACTTCATGTTCTCAACGTATTATATGAAAAAAATAACGAACCGGATTTCTTGGTACCTATCCTCCAAGATGATATTTTTATTTCTTAATCAACAAAAGAATTTTCGTTTCGTGTCAAAAAAAAATAAAAATAAAAAGGGGCAAGGAAGTCGCTACATTACGAATCTTCTTTGTCTTAACTCATAGATAATAACCAAATCTGTGTGCCATGGTTAGAAAATCTTACTTTGCAACCCAGAAGATTTAAAATTTTCTATTTTTCTACTTATTCCATCAAAATTCATTTCATTGACGTTGACAAAATAAATAGCGAAAATTATTAGAAGGATTACATTGTAATATTTTTAATATATTGAGGATACAATATAAAAAATCTAATATTTGAAGATGTAAAGTGAGTATTCTTAAATTTGGAGGTTTCCCCAAACTCATGCCCCCTCAAAATTCCATAACCCAGTTATTTTTAAACTTAATTCTTAAATTCAGTCTTTTTTTAAAAACGTCATTTGAAATGACGCCTTTTTGCCTAAAAACGTCATTTAGAATGACGATTTATAGTTGATTTTTTTTTTTCAAAAACATCATTATGAATGATAATCAAGCTCCACCTAGCGACTTCAACAAAGCCACCACCAGCGACCACAACCTCCACCGACGACTTCCACCATGCTCCACCAGCGACTTAAATAAAGAGACTGACCACAGCCTCCACCATCGATTGAGCAATTTCTCCATTCTCCATTCTCCATTCTTCATTCTCCATATTTGCCCTAAATATTTTTTGCCCAAAATCGAATTTTGCCCTAGATCGATTTAACTGATGCTAATCCGGCGCTTAACCCCTCAAATCAAACCCTAGCGCAACTCAAAATCAGATCAATCATTAAAACCTGTTCTTTGTTCTAGATTCTGCTAAGAAGAAAGGTAAGAGAGGAACCCAAGTACCCCTAGTGGTCAGTATATCTATTCCATATGTATGTATGTGTTTGGGTGTGATTTTACATGTTATGTGTTTTTGAATTTGATGGAATTGGTTTAGTTGAATTCTTCAAGCCAGACTCGATGAAAAGAACGCATGACTAAAATTCTGACCCATAAATCATTTGATGTGTACTCTTTCAAAGATCTGATGCAACTCAACTGATAGAGACCCTTTAACAACAATATAATTCAGAATTCCCAACTCTCTTGAAACCCAAACACAATTTTTCTAAAAACTTTCACTTTCAAAATCAAGAAAATCAAGTTTTAGCTTCACTAGGTGAACAAAGTCATCACAAACCTCAGCAAAATCATCTACTTTGAAGAGAGAGAGAGAGGGGCAGGCATACCTCATCAAGCATGTGAGGATTGGAAAGCTTTTGACCCATTTGTGCAGGTGGTTATACCACTAAGTTTGCAAAGGAGAGTAGAGGGTTTGCTTTAGGAACATCTTGACAGAATGCAGCTGAGTTCTGGAAACCCCCATGGAAATTCAAATGAAACAATGTCAAACAATCAGGTTGAAGATCTGGATACCGATGAAAACCCAGATTCTTTCCTAGATGGGTCTGTCATGGAGAAGATCCTCCAGAGGCGAAGCTTGCGCATGCGAAATATGCAGAGAGCTTGGTTGGTATGCTCCATTTGCTTTCTGTTGTTATACCAGATGCATATGTATTGGTTAGTATGTATTGGTCAATTTTTAATTGTTCTATTGATAATTGTCACTCAAGGTAAGGAAATATTCGCCGTTGCTCCTCGGCGTTGGATGTACAGAGAAAACAGATTGGCCACGCTCTAGTTGTTGCATATAATTCAGCTTAATGCCCCAATACTTCAGCTTATTTAGAAGTATTCCTTTGCTTATCTTTTGGCAATTATGGAAAGAAAGATGTCGAAGACTAGCGGGTGAGGGGATATTAAATTCTTATTCTGTCTTTATAAGGATGTTAGAGTATGTGTGGCTCATATTTTGCTATGTGCATAATGGCAAGGAGGCAGATGTCGGAGCGGAGCCCGTGACGGCATCTGCTTTGCGGGATTTATATATAGGGGACACTGATAAGTTGGGGGTGCGGGGGCAACGCCCCCGCGATACGGTACAGGGGTATTTTTGTAAATATGTCCATATTAGGGTTATATAAATACTTAAGATGTAACCTTACTTCAATAAGGAAAAGAACAGCCGCTAGCTCTCGTGGATGTAGGCACATTGCCGAACCACGTAAATCTCTGTGTGTTATTTTCTCCTGCTTTCTTAATTGTTTGATTCCTTACTATTCACCATAATTGCTGCACGATCACAACAAAAGATATGCAGTATTTTACGGTATCAAGTTAGGAATGTAAAACCTAAAGCCCCTGATGAGTCTGGTGGAAAAGATTTTCTTGATTGGTTGCAGATTAAATTCTCTTGTAATGTTATCTTGAAGACTATATGGGTGAAATGGCCATATCACAGTCTTTATCCGAATACAATAGTTCTTCAATATCCATGCCTTGTTTTCCTACAACTTTGAGATCACATAGTCTCCCTTCTGGTTTGAATGAAGTTTCAGCCGGACCTGTTGCTTCTTGTGACCAGAATGACTTGATGTGGGTACAGCCTGGAGATATAAATGGTTTGAAGGGGCAGCTGGTAAAGTTGCTTGAACTGTCAGGAGGATGTCTGTCTCTTACTCGTGTACATGCTGAGTACCAGAAAATTTTTGGGAGGCCTCTTTACATTTCAGAATACGGGGCAGTCAAACTTGTGAATCTTCTCAAGAAAGTGACGCCTTGGTTTTGGTAAATTCTATTTTGGGGGTTTCTGATTGCCCCTGGTCTTGCCTGGAATATTTAAGACAGATTAAAGAGTTATTAGGGGATTTGAACTATCAACTGAAGCACATTTTTCGTGAGGCCAACAATGTTGCTGATAGGCTTGCGAATCAAGCTGTGCTGGAGAGGACATCTACTGTTTCTTCGATTCATTTGCAGCTTCCCNACGGATTGAGACAACTTATCAGTAACTAAGTGGTTAATCTGATGGAGCTGATGTTACCTTCTCAACAGATAAGACAGTTACGGTGGTACCCATAAGATTCGATCATAAGATCCAACCAAAGATGACGTTGAAGCAGAGAAGTTGTGTGGCCCACTCTCAAATGTTCTAGCATATTATTTTAAATTTCTAAAAATTTTCTTATTTTTTTGTGTTAATAATTAATCAATCAATTTTCCTGTGCCAGTAAGTCTNCTGTTTCTTCGATTCATTTGCAGCTTCCCAGCGAGGTTGGGTCTGCTCTGCGTAATGATCAAATGGGATTACCGGTTTTGCGTAAAAAGAAAAGGCTTATGTTTGATGATAAGGGCTGATTGCCATGTTTTTACTGAAATCTGCACTTGATAAAGTGCTGATTTGTTTGAAACATTTTGAAAGGGAAGAAAAAGGTTTATGAGGAGGGTGACTGCCANTTGTTTCTTCGATTCATTTGCAGCTTCCCAGCGAGGTTAGGTCTGCTCTGCGTAATGATCAAATGGGATTACCGGTTTTGCGTAAAAAGAAAAGGCTTATGTTTGTGATAAGGGCTGATTGCCATGTTTTTACTGAAATCTGCACTTGATAAAGTGTTGATTTGTCTAAAACATTTTGAAAGGGAAGAAAAGGGTTTATGAGGAGGGTGACTGCCATGAATATACTGGTCTGGGAGCTTACTGTTTTGGACTATATTTTGTTTGCTTTGATAGGCGGGTGTGCCTTATTTTTGAGTTGTTTTCTGGTAAGGCATATATGTCTTTCCTTTGCTTCTTGTAATTGCTGCTTTATTAATAAATAAAATGGTATTTTCTGAAGAAAAAAAAATTATGCTTTTATGAATTTTATTTTTGATTATAAAATAAGTTCAAAATTATCATGAAAACAGAATTAAATTCTAAAATGCTAGTCTCAGCATATCGACTAATCCTCCCTTCTGAAAAAGTAATATCCATTTCCTGTAGTTATGTTTCTATGTACCAAAATGATGTTAAACACTTTCTCAAATTGTTCAACGAAAAAAAGGGTAGTCCAGTGTAAAATCTCATTTCAACTGTAAGATATTCAAAAAGGGACAAGTCTGTTGGACAAGGATCTGGGATCAATAAAAACTTCAAGCTGCTTGAATTGTACATTTTGACATATTTGCACACATGAATGTGTGAATACAGTTTACATTCCAAAAGAAAAAAATTCAGCAATTGAGTTGTATTTAAAATATACACAACTTTAGATACAAGAAATTAAGAAAAAAATCATGTTCCGAGNCTCAGCATATCAACTAATCCTCCCTTCTGAAAAAGTAATATCCATTTCCTGTAGTTATGTTTCTATGTACCAAAATGATGTTAAACACTTTCTCAAGTTGTTCAACGAAAAAAAGGGTAGCCCAGTGTAAAATCTCATTTCAACTGCAGGATATTCAAAAAGGGACAAGTCTGTTGGACAAGGATCTGGGATCAATAAAAACTTCAAGCTGCTTGAATTGTACATTTTGACATATTTGCACACATGAATGTGTGAATACAATTTACACTCCAAAAGAAAAAAATTCAGCAATTGAGTTGTATTTAAAATATATACAACTTCAGCTACAAGAAATTAAGAAAAAAATCATGTTCCGAGTTGTTTTTCTTTTTGATGGAGCAACATAACTGCCACAATTCAGTAACACACAAGACAATCTTCCTTCCACACCTGCCACAAACAAATATAACAAAATAAATTTACTGATTTAAGTTTAAGCAACATGGAATTAACACATACAAAGACTACACTTGCACACAACACCTGTAAAGGCCAAAAGCAACACACATGCAACACCACCCACCAAGGCAACACCCAAATAGATTGCCCACAGGATTTNTGACATATTTGCACACATGAATGTGTGAATACAATTTACACTCCAAAAGAAAAAAATTCAACAATTGAGTTGTATTTAAAATATATACAACTTTAGCTACAAGAAATTAAGAAAAAAATTATGTTCCGAGTTGTTTTTCTTTTTGATGGAGCTACATAACTGCCACAATTCAGTAACACACAAGACAATCTTCCTTCCACACCTGCCACAAACAAATATAACAAAATAAATTTACTGATTTAAGTTTAAGCAACATGGAATTAACACATACAAAGACTACACTTGCACACAACACCTGTAAAGGCCAAAAGCAACACACATGCAACACCACCCACCAAGGCAACACCCAAATAGATTGCCCACAGGATTTGAATACGCATGCCTTGTTAGCCACAATACACATTGTCAATACGCATGCCTTTTAACTGTATCATATAGGATACAATGATATTTACACAAGATACTAGTTTGGGTGGATTTCCAAGAAAAATCTAATGTAATATTTCTGTTAAAGGTTACTCTAATTTTCTATGGAGCTCCTTGCCGAAGTGAGTGGTTGGCCAATGTATAATCAGGTGAAAAATAAAAGTTATGGTGCATGAAAAACTCATTGGTTGTGGGAGCAATGACACACTGTAGTTACCTTAGATAAGCACCATATATACCAAGTTCTGATATGGCATGATCTTTATGACAGATGTCATTCCTCGTCAGAATAGCAGGATATATGTTTGGAAAAATTCTTTGCATAAGGATGTAAGCAGCATTTGCATCAGTCCCTTCCTTCTGCAATCTTAGNGTTAAAGGTTACTCTAATTTTCTATGGAGCTCATTGCCGAAGTGAGTGGTTGGCCATGTATAATCAGGTGAAAAATAAAAGTTATGGTGCATGAAAAACTCATTGGTTGTGGGAGCAATGACACACTCTAGTTACCTTAGATAAGCACCATATATACCAAGTTCTGATATGGCATGATCTTTATGACAGATGCCATTCCTCGTCAGAATAGCAGGATATATGTTTGGAAAAATTCTTTGCATAAGGATGTAAGCAGCATTTGCATCAGTCCCTTCCTTCTGCAATCTTAGGAGGGTTTCCCTTACATCATCTCCATAGATATTGTTCCCTAAAGTGGGATGACAACAAACATTTAGTGGGTGTAAAGTTGTTCCATAAGTAGCCTAGCTCTCCATTCCTACATTACAAACAAGACCGTGGGAACAAAGGGGAAAAACAAATTGTGCACTTGTGAAGCTAAAATTTGGAATTAGTTGGAATTTTGATCACCATGTAGTGGGTGCTANGAGGATGTAAGCAGTATTTGCATTAGTCCCTTCCTTCTGCAATCTTAGGAGGGTTTCCCTTACATCATCTCCATAGATATTGTTCCCTAAAGTGGGATGACAACAAACATTTAGTGGGTGTAAAGTTGTTCCATAAGTAGCCTAGCTCTCCATTCCTACATTACAAACAAGACCATGGGAACAAAGGGGAAAAACAAACTGTGCACTTGTGAAGCTAAAATTTGGAATTAGTTGGAATTTTGATCACCATGTAGTGGGTGCTACATGGGATCAATTCTTACATTTAATATCAAAAGCAACAAGCAACATGCAGGAGTCTTCTAAACATTTAATATCAAAAATAGTAATATTAACTCTGAAATAAGGGATTGTACACTCTGCATGATCCTGGTGTAAAGTTTACCAAATTCAAGGCCAGAACATGTATAGACACTGCACATGCTGCATGTGCGCTTGATAAATCAATATAAGTAAATAGAGGATATGGGCAAGCTATTGCATACTACAAAATAAAAAAGAAGCTAGTTGTGGATAATCAGAAAGAAAAATGTGAAAGAATAACGGTGGGAGTACTATAGAGTAAGCATCATAATAGCTAAACAATCAAAGAAAATTCAATAAAAGAAAACTAGGAAGAATAAAAGAAGAATGTGAGAGAAAGAATCCTTACCTACTTAAATTATCAACACAAGTTTCCGACCCTCCTAGAACTTTCACAATAAAATTGGGATGGGGTATTTTGATTGGTTCCTCATCACCACGAAGGAAAAAGGACAAATTACAGTTGATAAACAAATAGCATAAGTCTTTCATCCCCCGATTATGATTTGCCTATAAGTAGGCTAAATCTGATAAGTTTGAACTGGTACATTGTCANATTTCATCTCCCGATTATAATCCGCCTATAAATACGCTAAATCTGATAAGTTTGAACTGGTACATTGTCAAGAATCATAAGGTTCCGCACTCTGACAAAGAAGTTGAATGCACGCCCATATAAACAAAGCCAAAACAAGAGATATCGACACTTTACAGCACACTGTAAAGAGATTATGAAGTAGCACATCACATTGACAAACCGTAGCAAACTTATCTACACAATCAACATGAAATTACAGAAATATTACACAAAATTTCCAAAACATCCAGTGGTAATTCAAAAAAAAAATAGATGGGTAAAAAATCAATTCGTTCAAGAACAAAACCCACCAAAACTATATAATCAACAAATCCTTAAATCAAAACACAAATCGTAGTTCTAACCTTTCTGAAGATGAGAACGTAGCAGATAAAGAGAGTGGTCTGGTCTGAAATCCCAGTCGCAGCTAATAGAGTTGAACAGGGGCTAGTTTCGTAGGACAGGGGCTAAGTCGTTTGATCTTGTCGGAGAAGACGGTGGTTGCAGGTGAAGGAGGAGAGATCGATCAATCTGAGACAGTGGGCTGACTGGTTGGAGGAGGGAGGACCGATCTGTGAGAGAGGAGAGACCGACTAGACTGAGAGAGGGTAAAAAATTTTTAAAACATTTACCTAGGTTTTCTTAAATGACGTTTTCAACCCCTAAATTTTTAAAAATGTCATTCAAAATGATATTTTCATCTCTTTGTAATTTTTTAATGTTTGTTACTGCTGTTTAAAAAAACTATATTAAAAAACATTATTCTAAATGACGACTTTAAAAATATCATTAGAAATGACGTTTTCAGAGAAAAAATTTAAATTTCAAAAACGTCATTTCAAATGACGTTTTTAGATGAGAATACGTCATTTTAAATGACGTTTTTAAAAAAAGACTAAGTTTGGGAATTAAGTTTAAAAATGACTGATTTTGGGAATTAAGTTTTGAGGGGGAAGGGGAAAAGCTCCTTAAATTTGTCAAGACACAAAGTATAATTGACCTTTTTTGTTTATATACAAAAGCCTGGAAAACCAGGGGCATACGCACACACTCAACACAAGTATACCAGAGATGTCCAAGAAGATAGATCCGTCTTCCCAGTCAGCCTTAAGGTGAGAGCGAGAACCAACAGTGTAACTTGGGCTGGTTAACCAGTAATATTCAATGTTGAGGTAAAGATTCTTAGGATTTAAGTTGAACTTGGGTAAAGAATCTCAACTCTATTACTTTCTAGTGGAGTACTCCGGCTTGAGTCCTTGGTTCTCACTAACCAACCTGAACCAATCAAAATTAGGAAATTTGGGTTCAATTTGAGTTGGAACCGAATTCAATTCGAATTCTAGTTTGAGTAGTTTGATGATCAAATTCAATCTCAGTCAGAATTTCAACTAGAATTATAACGTGAACTGTGCAAACTTGAATTTCAATCGGAATTGGGGAACCTAAATTTATCCCAAGTTCAAAGTTTTAAACATTGACAGTATCCAGATTGTATTTGGGTTTGAATTGCATAGATATTAAGTGTTTAATAATATAAATTAAATCCGAATTGAGCTCACAACTCACCTGACTTACACCCTNGATTATGATCCGCCTATAATTACGCTAAATCTGATAAGTTTGAACTGGTACATTGTCAAGAATCATAAGATTCCGCACTCTGAAAAAGAAGTTGAATGCACGCCCATATAAACAAAGCCAAAACAAGAGATATCGACACTTTACAGCACACTGTAAAGAGATTATGAAGTAGCACATCACATTGACAAACCGTAGCAAACTTATCTACACAATCAACATGAAATTAAAGAAATATTACACAAAATTTCNCAAGCAAATCAAGTGGGAAAGAGATATACTTGTCTATATGATGTTGGGTTCACACCAAACTGTGTATAATGGGAAGCCTTCTATTTCTTCAGTTAAGCAATGGGAACTCTTTTATCTTTGATGGGAATGGGATAACTCTTTCAAAATGAGGCTTGTTTTTACACTTTCAAGACAATGTTATGTACATTCATGTGACATTGCTTCACCTTTTTTTTGTCTAGGTACCATTGCATCAATGATTGCTCTAACAGAATGAATTAGTCCAATCAGCTTTTTGGGTTGNGAGTCGTTTGATCTTGTCGGAGAAGACGGTGGTTGTAGGTGAAGGAGGAGAGATCGATCAATCTGAGACAGTGGGCTGATTGGTTGGAGGAGGGAGGACCGATCTGTGAGAGAGGAGAGACCGACTGGACTGAGAGAGGGTAAAAAAATTTTAAAACATTTACCTAGGTTTTCTTAAATGACGTTTTCAACCCCTAAATTTTTAAAAATGTCATTCAAAATGATATTTTCATCTCTTTGTNCAAAATACTTGATAAATATAATCATTAATTTTATTGTGGATTTCAGTACTTATTGTGACACACTACCTATTTAATGATTGTGATCATCAAATCTAATTTTTAAGTCTAATTTAAAAATTTGTTGAGCCGTATCTATTATCCAATAAAGATCAATTTTAAATCAAATGTTAGAAACCTTTCAAATATNGACGTTTTTAGGTGAGAATACGTCATTTTAAATGACGGTTTTAAAAAAAAACTGAGTTTGGGAATTAAGTTTAAAAATGACTGATTTTGAGAATTAAGTTTTGAGGGGGCAGGGGAAAAGCTCCTTAAATTTGTCAAGACACAAAGTATAATTGACCTTTTTTGTTTATATACAAAAGCCTGGAAAACCAGGGGCATACGCACACACTCAACACAAGTATAGCAGAGATGTCCAAGAAGATAGATCCGTCTTCCCAGTCAGCCTTAAGGTGAGAGCGAGAACCAACAGTGTAACTTGGGCTGGTTAACCAGTAATGTTCAATGTTGAGGTAAAGATTCTTAGGATTTAAGTTGAACTTGGGTAAAGAATCTCAACTCTATTACTTTCTAGTGGAGTACTCCGGCTTGAGTCCTTGGTTCTCACTAACCAACCTGAACCAATCAAAATTAGGAAATTTGGGTTCAATTTGAGTTGGAACCGAATTCTAGTTTGAGTAGTTTGATGATCAAATTCAATCTCAGTCAGAATTTCAACTAGAATTATAACGTGAATTGTGCAAACTTGAATTTCAATCGGAATTGGGGAACCTAAATTTATCCCAAGTTCAAAGTTTTAAACATTGACAGTATCCAGGTTGTATTTGGGTTTGAATTGCATAGATATTAAGTGTTTAATAATATAAATTAAATCCGAATTGAGCTCACAACTCACCTGACTGACACCCTGCCAACAATCAAGACCCCTGTCACTACAAAGAGAAAGTATTATGAGAATCTGGATTCTGCTACAGAGTTTCAACAGTGATCAAATTGATGCACAGCTCATACCAGCTTTACAAATCAATAATTTTTAAAGTGAGTTTGACTATCACACAGTAAATGAGCAAGTTGCTGAGGGAATTATGTCAAGCAAATCAAGTGGGAAAGAGATATACTTGTCTATATGATGTTGGGTTCACACCAAACTGTGTATAATGGGAAGCCTTCTATTTCTTCAGTTAAGCAATGGGAACTCTTTTATCTTTGATGGGAATGGGATAACTCTTTCAAAATGAGGCTTGTTTTTACACTTTCAAGACAATGTTATGTACATTCATGTGACATTGCTTCACCTTTTTTTTGTCTAGGTACCATTGCATCAATGATTGCTCTAACAGAATGAATTAGTCCAATCAGCTTTTTGGGTTGAGAAACTTGTGCTATTCTCCTTCAAATGTTGACCTCTATTCCACATCACTCCTATTATTGAGTTTTAGCCATTGCTTGCTCAATCGATTAAATTGGTTTCACATTGCCCTACAACAAAACATCAGTTATACTGTAAACTCCAAAGGGTCCCGTCTCATTAGTATTTGGGAGAAATTAACACAAAATACTTGATAAATATAATCATTAATTTCACTGTGAATTTTAGTATTTATTGTGACACACTACCTATTCAATAGTTGTGATTATCAAATTTAATTTTTAAATCTAATTTAAAAATTTGTTGAGCCGTATCTATTATCCAATAAAGATCAATTTTAAATCAAATGTTAGAAACCTTTCAAATATTGAGTTAGATGAAATTTGCATATAATTGACCTTGAACTTTTACGGAAACCTCGGCAGGCTACAAGAGCCAGAAATTCAACACTAGGGGCTCAATCAAAATAGGAACAAAATATTGGGACGCAAGGGGAGGGGGCAACTTTGCAATGTTTTGAAAAGTTTTACAAACGTTAAAAGACCAAATTGAAATATCTCAAACTTAGAAACCTCTCCGTGGAGGGGCTCTCAGCTAAATGTAAGGGTGTTCAAATTTTTAATTATTTACAAATTTCGATCATACCATCTCTTATATGATTTTATTAATTGGCTACTCGAAATAATTAGATAGTAACAAACTATTTTTAGGTATTACACAAAAAATCGGGTAAAAATGTAGAATACCTATAAAATTTATGTATTTCAACCCCACCCGCATTTGTATGATTGGCTTTCTATATATTTGATATATAGAAACCTTAATATTTTATTAATATTTATGGCTTTCTTATATATGATGTATTGATATTTATGATTTTTTTGTTGTGTTTTATTATAATTATTTATGTATTATAAAATTTATTGTGTTTTTTTAGTATTATTGGTTTATTGTGTTAGTTAATTGGTGTAGATTACTTAATTAAATTGTTAAAATAATTCAAAAACTAATAACTAAAAAAATGTGTTCACTCAATTTCCTACTTGACTTCCTATCCGATTGTTTTGGACGAAATTTGGGTAAAAATAGTATACTTGATTGGATAAGATAGACTAAGAAAAAAAAATTTCGCAAAATATAAGATAAGAAGATAAAATACCATAATTCATACTCGTAGGATAGAGGAAACTCTCTGAGCTAAATAAACAATTTTGAATGATCAAGCCATTAGAAGTGTGATACGAGGTCTCTTCATATCCTCACCCACGTGCAATCCAGGATCATAAATGGACTAATAAACCAAATTAAAGAAGATAGACGAACATATCATAAATTCAAATGTTTCAAAGATTTAATTAAGATATCATATTAAAACATCCAATCCAGAATCAATGTTGATTGATCCAAATCTTTGGCGCTCTTTTCACAATGTGGTACATTCCCTCTTGAAAACATAATTGGTTATGTAGGATATCCTAGATGTTTTCACTATGATAATCATATTGTAGGCTATGAGAGCCTGAACCTTTAAAGAAACATCTGTTGGCTATAAGAGCCAGAAAGTCAACGCTAGGGGCTCAATCAAAATGGGAACAAAATATTATTTAGAGTTCATAGGGCCACAGTGAAATTATTTTTTTTGGGAGGCAAGGGGAGGGGGAGGGGGCAACTTTGCAATATTTTGAAAAGTTCTACAAACGTTAAAAGGCCAAAACGAAATATCTCAAACTTAGAAGCCTTTCCCTGGAGGAGCTCCTAAACTTTATAAACAATTTTGGATGATCAAGTCATTAGAAGTGAGATACGAGCTCTCTTCACATCCTCACCCACGTGCAATTCGAGATCACACAAGGACTAATAAGCTAAATTGAAAAAGATAGACAAACGAAATACCACAACTTCAAATGTTTGAAATATTTAATTAGCGCACAAATGTTGATATCATATTAAAACATTCAATCCAACATCGATCGATATCGAGATTGACCCTAATCTTTGGCGTTCTTTTCACAATGTGGTACGTTTCCCCCTCGAAAACACAATCGGTTAACTACGATATCCTAGATTTTTTCACTATGATAATCATATTGTAAGGAGTTCAGCAACAGAGAGGAGAGAGAATTCGTACACGACTACTCTAAAATTGACACACGAGGAGAGTAAATCCACCAAAAGGAAAATCCTCCAACAATTTGCTTGAGGTCTCCTCTAATTCTGCACGTCTATGTCTCATTTTACTACAAGAATTAGGGTTTTTTGAGATAAATTTTATCTAGCAGTTGTGTCCACCGTCACAAAAAAACATATTTTGAAGAAAAAAAATGATTTTTGTGACGGTAGTGAAATCATACAACATGCCTCATCATAATAAGTGAAGCCTTAAAAAGTCTTTGTGACGGCAACGATCGTTTCAAATATTATTTATGACAACAAATAAACCTAACAGCGCTATTGTCTACTAATCTAAAAATTTCCAAAACACGCTTTTTTTGTGACAGTGAATATTGTAGCTGTAAAAAACTTATCTCAAAAGACCATAATTCTTGTGGTTTTTCTCAATAAAAATCCCAAAATTAACTCTTTTTTTTAGAAATTTAAATTTAATGNAACATGCCTCATCATAATAAGTGAAGCCTTAAAAAGTCTTTGTGACGGCAACGATCGTTTCAAATATTATTTACGACAACAAATAAACCTAACAGCGCTATTGCCAAAAAAAAAAAAAATTTCCAAAACACGCTTTTTTTGTGACAGTGAATATTGTAGCTGTAAAAAACTTATCTCAAAAGACCATAATTCTTGTGATTTTTCTCAATAAAAATCCCAAAATTAACTCTTTTTTTTAGAAATTTAAATTTAATGAGGTTACCAAGGAATACAAGAAGACCTACACTATTTACTTTCAAGTGGTGTATAAAGGGCAATGCTAGGTATAACACAACAATTCTGTCATACAACTTCTCATCATTATATTGTTTCAATGCACAAGCAGTTTTGAGAAGCCATATTTTGCACGAGCAATGTTACAAAATTCAAATAAAATTCAAAAAGTTGTAACTCAAATGCATATCNTTCTCATCATTATATTGTTTCAATGCACAAGCAGTTTTGAGAAGCCATATTTTGCAGGAGCAATGTTACAAAATTCAAATAAAATTCAAAAAGTTGTAACTCAAATGCATATCATCTCTTGGATGAGTGGATCCCATCAATTTTTTCAATGAGATCCACTCATTCCACACTCATCCAAGGGATGATATGCATTTCAGTTTTAACTTTTAGATTTCATTTGGGTTATGTAGTATTTTTCATTTGGGATATAGAACTAGGATTTAGGTCTTTGTTGACAAATCCTTTTAGACAAACATTTGGGAGGGAATTTAAGCAAATACAGAAAAGTTTGGGCGGCCAACACTTTGAATTTGTTATAATTTTAAAAAATTTATATCAAACTAGGAGATTTTTCAAACGTTAAACAAATACCTTTCTTGCAGTCCGTTTAAATTTTCTCCCTGACAAACTATATAAACCTACTCGGTACAGCTGATATAGTAATCTACTAATCTAAAATGAAGATTTTTTTTTTTTAATAATCTTTGACCAGGCCTACTATATATGTAGTTTGACTTTTGCAAAAGAATAAGAACAAAATGAATAACAATGAAATCTATTGTCTATGACCAAAAAGAATAATAATAGAAAGCTAATATCTATCTTATGCTTGTGAGAGGTATTGAAAAAACAGGAAGAATAGTCATAAACACTAAAATAAAAAAAAAAAATTGTGTCTAAGTTTGGTTGATTTTAATATGAAAAACCCAATACGGCACGAGATGGCTCCTTGGACCATCCATCACAGCAATGCTTAGGCATATGTGTGATCTCATTTTTCCATATCATACTCTCTTTCTAACATCATCATATTCTCTATAGTTCACCTCATATATAAATGAGCCCATGTTGTATATAATTAGGTTCATATCGATTCATTTATTAAGCAACTCTGACTAGTTAATCCCGTTACTACTTGAATTCGTTAAGTCTAAACGTATATCTAATAACTTTGTGTCGATTTTATGTTGACGAGTTGTGTTGAAAATTAGCAGCAATAAGGGTTGGTTTTCAAGTTGTGTAATTATAGGGTAAGTTTTAGCAGTACAAAATCTATATNTCCATGTTGTATATAATTAGGTTCATATCAATTCATTTATTAAGCAACTCTGACTAGTTAATCCCGTTATTACTTGAATTCGTTAAGTCTAAACGTATATCTAATAACTTTGTGTCGATTTTATGTTGACGAGTTGTTGAAAATTAGCAGCAATAAGGGTTGGTTTTCAAGTTGTGTAATTATAGGGTAAGTTTTAGCAGTACAAAATCTATATAATAAAATACTTAGGAGTTTTAATTTTTATCTCATACATATTTTTTCCCTCAAAATCATCTCATCATTCAATTCTATCACATGTTTAATCATTTAATATTTGATTAATTTATAGTTTAACATAATTATTGTTTCATACATCCATACATGATAATGTACACATGTTAATAAAAATTTGTCGGGTTATACATTTTGAGAAAATTTTGATGTTATTTTAAAAAAAAATAATAGATAGAAATTAATTATAAATAATGTAATCAAATAAATGAAAAAATAAAAAATTATTATTTAGTATAATAGGATTAAGTTTTTAAACGATCAAATTTTATGTTTTATAGTGCCTTCAAGTACGGATTATAACTAGTATTCTCATNTATTTTGATGTTATTTTAAAAAAAATAATAGATAGAAATTAATTTTAAATAATGTAATCAAATAAATGAAAAAATAAAAAATTATTATTTAGTATAATAGGATTAAGTTTTTAAACGATCAAATTTTATGTTTTATAGTGCCTTCAAGTACGGATTATAACTAGTATTCTCATATGCAAAATATTTGTTCATGTAACTTTATTGTAACTCAAATGTTACAACAAAATTAGAAAGGATGAAGCTAACTATGCAAAGTGTCGGTGGTAAACAACTACCAAGAATTCGAGAAATTATTTTGTAAACTTTACTCCACATATGTGCCAGTGTACGTTTGTATAAGAAACGTTTTGAGGGGAAAAAGGCTAGAGATATTAAATCGCCATCAATTCTAAAAATTTAAAAATGTTGAAAAGGGTGTAACTGAAGTATTTATATTTCAATACTTACAATCTAAAATGGTCAAGTTAGAAAATAAAGTTTTGCTCCAATTGCATTGTACCATGAATCACTATGTAATCCCTTTTTGCTCCCTAACTTACTAAGCAAATGGTTAGAAAAAAGAGATGAAGAATTGTACATCTTGTGCATTGCACAANGGGAAAAAGGCTAGAGATATTAAATCGTCATCCATTCTAAAACCTTAAAAATGTTGGAAAGGGTGTAACTGAAGTATTTATATTTCAATGCTTACAATCTAAAATGGTCAAGATAGAAAATAAAGTTTTGCTCCAATTGCATTGTACCATGAATCACTATGTAATCCCTTTTTGCTCCCTAACTTGCTAAGCAAATGGTTAGAAAAAAGAGATGAAGAATTGTACATCTTGTGCATTGCACAAGTTTGGCCGCTAGNTTCTTTGATGGGAATGGGATAACTCTTTCAAAATGAGGCTTGTTTTTACACTTTCAAGACAATGCTATGTACATTCATGTGACATTGCTTCACCTTTTTTTTGTCTAGGTACCATTGCATCAATGATTGCTCTAACAGAATGAATTAGTCCAATCAGCTTTTTGGGTTGAGAAACTTGTGCTATTCTCCTTCAAATGTTGACCTCTATTCCACATCACTCCTATTATTGAGTTTTAGCCATTGCTTGCTCAATCGATTAAATTGGTTTCACATTGCCCTACAACAAAACATCAGTTATACTGTAAACTCCAAAGGGTCCCGTCTCATTAGTATTTGGGAGAAATTAACACAAAATACTTGATAAATATAATCATTAATTTCNTAACAGAATATAATATTTATTTTCCGTCATATTGTACAAGACACAATGACGAATGTTGAGTCATGAAAACCTAAAACTTTCATCAAGTCACAACGATGATGACCTATGTTTAACAAAGAAAGTACACTCTATAATACAAGCCATGTGCTCTAGAAAAAGACCACCTTGTTTTTGTGCATCCCCATTAATTATGGACCATTAATCTTTGTATGGCACATGGTTAAATGTTTAGTAGAGAAAAAAAAAATTCTTAATCTTCTTAATGTGTAAAATTACCAACAAATATGTATATCGAGTTAATCAGAATGGTTCTTGCGAGTACCCAAACTTAGGATCTCAAGACACTAACACCTAAAATGTTCCCATCCAAAATAGTATCACTTACCGACAATCCAAGCCATCTCCAACCATGGAAACAATATTCAAAAGCACAATCAAGGTCTCATCCAATCCACTTGCAATCAAAAAAGCAAAACTATTTATTACCAAAATAGGACCCCCACCCCCTAAAAAAAACTAATAAATCAATTTTTTTTGTAATAAATGAATGATTGAGATAATAAACAAATAAAGGAGACAACAAGAAGAATCTTGATTTCATCATCTTTATCCAACAAAAAAGAAATCTTGATTTCATATCCAACGGTTCCCTTTTTTGTACAGAATCCAATCCTTTACCTTACAGAAACAACACATTATTACAACCCATTTCACAGATTTACATTTTCTCCCACCTTTTCCTTTCTATTTTTATGATTTCTTTTTTATGAAGTTCTATTTCTATATGACCATAACAGTAATTTCAACTGGTCCAATACATCAAAAATAATAAAATTTTAAAAACAAAAAACATAATTAAAGTGAGCATTTTTTTAAAAAAAATAAAATAAAAATACCCATGTGATGTGAGGATGATTTTATTTTTTATGCTGAAGCACCAAGATGCTGAGTGCTGTTGCCAATTTCCTTGTTTACCCCTGATTGTATACCATAATAACGAACATACCATTTGACAAACTTTCTCAAACCAGTGGCTAAGTCGGTAGTGGGCTTGTACCCAAAGTCCTTGAAAGCCAGGTTAACATTAGCATGAGTAAACGGAACGTCGCCGTTTCGTGGCATTCTCACCACATGCTTCTGCGCCTTCACATTCAATAAGCTCTCCAATATCCCCACCAGATTCCCCACCGACACCGGCGATGTGTTACCCAAATTATACACTCTCAGCTGCGCCGGAGCTCTTTTCCGGCCACCACTCCCTGTGCTCTTCTGTGCTGTGTCAAGAGCTCCGAGACATCCCTTAACCACATCGTCAATGTACGTGAAGTCACGCGCCACTTCTTTATCTTCCTGAGTCTTGTAGATATCTATGGGTTTTCCTTGAAGTATGTCCCGTGTGAAGAAGAAATACGCCATGTCTGGTCTTCCCCAAGGTCCATAAACAGTGAAGAACCTAAGGCCAGTGAGAGAAAGTCCATAGATGTGATTATAAGTGTGAGCTATTTCTTCACCAGCTTTCTTGGTTGCAGCGTAGAGACTCGCAGGTTGATCAGTTCTGTGAGACTCAGAGAATGGTACCTTTGTGTTCAAGCCATAGACAGAGCTTGAAGAAGCCCAGACAATGGCCGGTTGTGGGTCAGCATTTTTCGAAACTTCGAGGAGATTGACGAACCCGGCAATGTTGGAACTAACGTAAGACTGAGGATTCTCCATAGCGTAACGAACACCAGCTTGCGCCGCCATGTGTAGAACATGGCTGAAGGGGACAATATCAAACAGTTTTGTGAGCAATTCGGCGTCGTTTATATCACCATCGACAACGAAAATCTCATGTTTTTGCAAAACGTTTTGGCGGGCGCGTTTGAGAGAAGGGTCGTAGTAGGAGTTGAAGTTGTCGAGCCCAAGAACGCCGTCGCCGCGTTTTTTTAAAGCTAAGGAGCAATGGGTCCCGACGAAACCGGCGGCTCCTGTTACTAGGACAGAGAATCCGTGGGGGCGGTGAGGGGTGGCGGAGCGGCGGACTTGTTTCTCCCAGGCGGCTCCGCTGCCGTAGAAGGCTGAGGAGAGGAGGTTGTGGCTGGTGTGCAGGTGGTGGTGGGGGTTGTCTGGATGTGGGTGGTAGTTTAGGGTGAAGAAGAAGATTAAGACCAGAGCTACTAAGAGAGTGGTCCGGAAGAGGAGCTTTGAAGAGGCTGCTAAAAGCTTTGTACTGTTCATTCTCCTTATGTAGCTGTGGTAGCGTTCAAGTCTAGATGTTTTGCTTGTGTCCGGTGGAGAAACCATTGTGTTAATTTGATTGTTCTGCAAAAATTTAGAGAGAAAAAACAAGAAAACAGAGAGAAAGATCTCAAAGAGAGCTGATTTGAGGGAAGTCCTGAGGTGGAAAGAGGGTTTGTAGATAGGCTTTAAAGGGGTAAGCCTTGAGAGAGAGAGACAGAAGTTGGTGTTGTTTGGAGACCACTTTCTTTTTCACTTTAACTCGTTTCACTTGCTTACAGATGGACAAGGGGGCCTACAACAAAGGCCTTCTCAATTAATGCCCTTGATCTTTCGTGCAATCACATATTTATGTTATGCAAAATACCACCTATACATATGGGCAATGATATTTAATAAAAAATTTATAATATACAATATAATAGGTTTCAAAAAGTCGATCCGACAGTTTCGAATACGCTCATCTAACAATCATAACTATTTCTCTTAAAATTATACATATTGCACCGTGTCTTATCCCTAAAATTGATAATATTTGGTGACTCTTAAAATTATCGTCATTAATTTAATTATGAGTCTCAATATTTATTGAGACCAACTATTCATACAATGGTTGTTTTGGGTCATTCCGTACATATACATATAATCACAAAATTTGATTAAATTTAAAAGATATTAACAAAAATTAAACTTAAAACGTCTAAATTTATTATTTATTATAAACTCGCGTACCATCAACCTCTCAATTCCAATTTCTCTTATTTCTTATTCAAACTTAGAAGTCCATATCTATTCCAAGTTTGATACACAATTTATAATGTGATTTTATAATTTCAAAGAATTTATTTTTGAATTTTCTTCTTAATTTTGACATATTTCTCGCAATATCTATCCGTAAAATTCATCTGGTTGGTCTAATTCCGGGATTCAGTCCTGGTTTAGACACGAATATGAAATCAAACAAAATTACCAAATGGTCCATCACACAAAATTGCTGGGACCAGCTTACCTGGTAGGGACAGGATGAAGTGTAAAGGTTAAAATATTGTTGCAAATTGAAGGAGGACGTACATGAGAAAGTAAATCCTTAATATTTTTACATGATTTTTATTGGCTCATCTCTACCATGTTTGACTCTTCCATATCCATTTACTTAAATTTATAATAAAAATCAGGCAAACTAGTTTATCGAACGATTTCAAATAAATTCATCTAACGATTATTAATATTAATCTTAAAACTATTCACATTACATTGTACCTTCAAACATGTGTTATCCCTAATTAATCTATGTCACTGTGTCTCGTGGCTTCTATGTAATGCTTTTATATTAGAATTTGTTAGTTTTGCACAAGGGATGATACTATAAGTTGAAAGATAAGAATTTAAGATAGGAAAAACAATGAAAAAATATGATACAAAAATATAATGTAGTTTGATTCAGTGTACTCATCTTGATACATCGTACTTACATCTATGGACCAAAAACATACATAAATGTATTACTTACCGAAAAATTGGTCAAGTAACTTATTATATGATACTCAACCCTATTTATAAAGATAAAATAGTATAATCCAATAGAATTTGAATATTACTAAATCTCTATGTTTCCTATCATGTCACTAATAAACTTATTCATGGTCTATAAAGACCCTTTCAATACGTTTCCTATTCCATTCAGAATTTTCACATTAATTACCCAATAAATTATCTTTCATGTAATTAAAGGGTTTAAGTTATATTTTAATACAATAATTGTCAAATTTGAATGATAACACTTGATTGAAAAGCATCTTAAATTTTTGGGGATTCTTTTAAATAAGTTTTGAGTGCAAATAAAAACCCAGGTACAAACTTTAAAGTAGAGAATATACTTGGTCCCACGTGAGAAAGCTTAGGTTTGAAAGAGAGAAAATTGAGGAAAAATTACATGGGGCGGAAATTGAATTATCTTAAACTTACAAGTACTTAATNATTGTTTTGGGTTATTCCGTACATATACATATAATCACAAAATTTGATTAAATTTAAAAGATATTAACAAAAATTAACCTCTCAATTCCAATTTCTCTTATTTCTTATTCAAACTTAGAAGTCCATATCTATTCCAAGTTTGATACACAATTTATAATGTGATTTTATAATTTCAAAGAATTTATTTTTGAATTTTCTTCTTAATTTTGACATATTTCTCGCAATATCTATCCGTAAAATTCATCTGGTTGGTCTAATTCCGGGATTCAGTCCTGGTTTAGACACGAATATGAAATCAAACAAAATTACCAAATGGTCCATCACACAAAATTGCTGGGACCAGCTTACCTGGTAGGGACAGGATGAAGTGTAAAGGTTAAAATATTGTTGCAAATTGAAGGAGGACGTACATGAGAAAGTAAATCCTTAATATTTTTACATGATTTTTATTGGCTCATCTTTACCATGTTTGACTCTTCCATATCCATTTACTTAAATTTAAAATAGAAATCAGGCAAACTAGTCTATCGAACGATTTCAAATAAATTCATCTAACGATTATTAATATTAATCTTAAAACTATTCACATTACATCGTACCCTCAAACATGTGTTATCCCTAATTAATCTATGTCACTGTGTCTCGTGGCTTCTATGTAATGCTTTTATATTAGAATTTGTTAGTTTTGCACAAGGGATGATACTATAAGTTGAAAGATAAGCATTTAAGAGAGGAAAAACAATGAAAAAATATGATACAAAAATATAATGTAGTTTGATTCAGTGTACTCATCTTGATACATCGTACTTACATCTATGGACCAAAAACATACATAAATGTATTACTTACCGAAAAATTGGTCAGGTAACTTATTATATGATACTCAACCCTATTTATAAAGATAAAATAGTGTAATCCAATAGAATTTGAATATTACTAAATCTCTATGTTTCCTATCATGTCACTAATAAACTTATTCATGGTTTATAAGGACCCTTTCAATACGTTTCATATTCCATTCGGAATCTTCACATTAATTACCCAATAAATTATCTTTCATGTAATTAAAGGGTTTGAGTTATATTTTAATACAATAATTGTCAAATTTGAATGATAACACTTGATTGAAAAGCATCTTAAATTTTTGGGGATTCTTTTAAATAAGTTTTGAGTGCAAATAAAAACCCAGGTACAAACTTTAAAGTAGAGAATATACTTGGTCCCACGTGAGAAAGCTTAGGTTTGAAAGAGAGAAAATTGAGGAAAAATTACATGGGGCGGAAATTGAATTATCTTAAACTTACAAGTACTTAATGTTCTCTATGGTCAAGAAAGGGGTCCTAAAATTCTATTATTTTCATTACATCATTCTTGGTTGTTCTTGTTTGCTAGCCCACGTTTCGTCACCGACAAATGTATTTAAGGTCTAAGACATCTTTCATGTGTCTTAAGTAATTGAATATGAAATGCAGATTTTGATATGTTTATGGTATTTATTGGTATGTTTAATGTTAGTAGGATCAAAAGCTAGTTTGGTCCCTTAACTTTTTCAAAATGACATCGAAACTCTAATTAGTTATTTAAATTTAGAAATGACTTATGTAGTGCACAATTATACATTGCCCTCCTAGCAACGCAACATTAAGTAATCCAGGCCAACTCAAATTACTGACCAGTGATAGATAATCATATTTCTTTGAGGTACAAAATACAATGAATGAGCAAAATGAAGGTTGCATTAATGGTAAAGATCTCTGAAGANCGAAACTCTAATTAGTTATTTAAATTTAGAAATGACTTATGTATTGCACAATTATACATTGCCCTCCTAGCAACGCAACATTAAGTAATCCAGGCCAACTCAAATTACTGACTAGTGATAGATAATCATATTTCTTTGAGGTACAAAATACAATGAATGAGCAAAATGAAGGTTGCATTAATGGTAAAGATCTCTGAAGAAACCATTACAAAAAGATTAAACATGTGGGAGAATCCGAACAAATTTTGATTTTATTTTTCTGGACCACTGAGAGTTATACATTACGGTCTTACGTAGGTAGATTGAATTCTAACAATCGTCCTTTCAAGAACCTTCCCTAATTATTGGTCCCCTCAAACGTAATTCTTACGTCAAATCCCAACAAATTGATAATCAAAACTTTCAACATTTTTACAATTTTTGATGTTCAATTTATTGTTCAAATGCACTACAATGTGTCACAACAATATCATCACTAAGTCCAAAAATGATCAANTTTTTTACAATTTTTGATGTTCGATTAATTATTCAAATGCACTACAATGTGTCACAACAATATCATCACTAAGTCCAAAAATGATCAAGTTTATAACTGGTTGTACTTTTATCATTTGATTATACACTTTAAAGATGAGGGCGAGCCTTGACACAACGATAATGTTACTCTATTGTGACTTAAGCTTAAAAATTTGAGTTATATAAACAATCTCTCTGTTTGCAAGAATAAAATTGCATATATCTTATTATGCTTAAATCTGTAGTGACCAAACCTGATTGCATGTAGCATTGTGCACTAAGTTGCCCTTCCTATTATACACATAATAAACAATTGGGGTTTAACCATATGCATGCTATTTAAATATCCATATAGATTAGGTCAAGAAATTTTGAAATTGTTTTAGAGACGATTGTGTGGATAGGATCATTTAGCCAGTAGGGTCTACTGTAAGACATATTGCATAGTCATGGCGCATTAGGTTTCTCTCACTCCGTCGTCTTGATGTTGATAGATATTGTTCATTAGTAGCATGTAGAGGAGCCAACTTGCATACAAGTGGAATGATGTCGTTCTCTAACTACAACAACCAAAGACCTTGTCTTTCCTAGACTTATTTATCTTGGTTAGAGTTATGTTTCAATTAAGTCCGATTGTTCAAATCCGTTAGCAATTCTAAAGGAAATAGTTACAATAATGTCACAAGCGTTAATTAGAGAGTAAATTTTTATTTAGTCGATACTAATGCCATCATTTGTGTGTTTTAACTGCATGTGATGACTCTTATGTTCTAACTCGCTTGTATTTATTTACAAAAATTGATCTCTATTACTGTGGTTCGTGGCTTTCATGTTATGCTTTTCTGTTATAATTGTTGTTGCATTTGGATGGTATTAGACTAGATTGAGAAACATCTTAAATTTTGGGGATATGAGGAGAAAGAAACTCTGAAGGCCTCTCTCCTACAAGGGAAAGCTCAGGTTTGAAAGAGAGAAAATTGACGAAAATTCACATGGGCTAAAACTGAATTATCTAATATTTGCAGGTACTTTATTTTTTCTATGGTCAAAAAAGATACCGCAAAATTTTGTTCTTTTCGTTACATTATTGTCAGTGTTCTTGTTTGTTAGCCAAACATTTTACATTATTGTCTGTGTTCTTGTTTGTTAGCCAACACATTTTGATCACCGACAATGTACTTAAGGTTAGGACAAATTGTACTTTGCACCCTATAAGATTTTAAATTTTTAATATGACTTTCCTGTTAACTTTCTTTAATTTGTTCGTCAGATATCAATAAACTAACAAACTAAATAAAAATTAACAAAAAAATCACAATACAATAATTTTAATATATTAAGAATATGTAAGAAATTTTATCTGTAAAAATATAAAATATAAATTCTTAAATTTTTGAAATATAAATTCGCACTTTTACAGCAAATTTAATATATTATAGGGTAATTGCAATTGATTGATGTAATTGTATTGTTGTAAAGTTGATATAAAAAGAGAGAATAAGGAGAGAAAGAGTAATGATGAGAGAAAATATGAGTTGAGAGAGTGAGAGAGAGAGAAAAAAAAACTAAAAGAGAGAGATGAAAAAATTAAATCAATATTTTACATATTAGAAAAAAAAAATAAAACGTGAGAGAGATAGAGATAGAGAGAAAATAGGAAAAAAGGGTGATAGAGTAATGGAGAGAGAGAGGGAGAGAAAGAGNTAAAACGTGAGAGAGAGATAGAGATAAAGAGAAAATAGGAAAAAAGGGTGATAGAGTAATGGAGAGAGAGAGGGAGAGAAAGAGAGAGAGGAATAAAGTAATAAATAATATTTTAGTCTTTTTTAAAAAAATATGCACCGAGGACCAAATAAGTTTTCTTAATGTAGTTTAACTCAATTAAGTCTAAATTTTTGTATCGACTTCCAAATTTCCTTCAATTATATACTTAAAATTATGGGACCTTCTATTAATTTAGAGCCTAAAGTCCAGATTTTATTTCCCATAGTGTTGAGCCCGCCCTACCCTCACTCTCGCTCTATGTGTTCTAGGTTAAGATATATTTCATTTGTCTTAACTAATAGAATATAAAATGCAGGGTATGCCACTTTCACTGTATTTATTGATTTGTTTAATTTTAGTCGGATGAATAACTAAGTTTGGTCACTTTGTCGTTATCCTTGAATGCTGAATTAAGAGAATATACAATCAAGCGCCTACTTTTATCAAAATAACAAGATCATCCCTAAAAACTTTTCAAAATGATATAGAAACTCTAATCAGATATTTTTTAATTGAGGAACGGCCTATTTATACAATTCACAATTATATAGAGTTCTCCCCTTCAAGTTTTTTTCTCCATGTCACTACCGTCTTTTCAAAAATCTTCCTAAAAGTTTGGTACTCTCAAACCTAATATAATAATCGGACATTAAGGTGGGAAATAATCTACTTTATAAGTGGACTAGTTATTGTTCGTGCTTGTAGATACAAAGTAATAAAAAAATAATTAAAAATAAACATATTTATATTTACACTCAAAATTAAATTACAAACATAGCAAAGGGAGAAAAGAATTTAAACACGTGTTATAATGGGGATGAACAGTGATAGTGGTGGTGAGAGATGGTGATGATTGTGATGGATCGTGATGATTGTGATGGGTGGTGACGATCATGGTAGTAGTGACAACCGTGAATGGCACCAGTGATGGTGGTAGCAGTATTGGGTGACAATGACAATGATAGTGGTAGGTTTTGGGTGACGATGACTATAGTGATAGTTCTAGATGATTGTGGTTGGCGATGATNCACAACCGTGAATGGCACCAGTGATGGTGGTAGCAGTATTGGGTGACAATGACAATGATAGTGGTGGGTTTTGGGTGACGATGACTATAGTGATAGTTCTAGATGATTGTGGTTGGCGATGATGATTGTGGTTAACAGTGGTGGTGATGGGGTGACGATGGTGGGTTGTGGTGGTGGGCGGTGACGATGGTGGTGTAGTCGACAATGGGTGCTTCTAAGTGATAATGTGATGGGTGGTGGCGACGACCGTGGTAGTAGTGGTAACCGTGGGTGGCAACGATGATGGTGGTAGCAACAATGAGTGGCAATGGTAATGGTGGTGATGGGTTTTGGGTGACGATGGTTGCAGTGGTAGATGACGACGGCAGTGGTGGTGGACGACAGTGATTGTGGTTGACAGTGGTAGTGATAGGGTGATGGCGGTGGTGGAAGATGACGATGGGTGCTTCTGGACGATAGTGTGATAAATGGTGGCAAATGGCAAAGGTGGTGGTGGTGGTGATAGGTGTGGTATAGGTGGGTGACAATAGTGGTGAACGATGACGGGTGGTGGTTATTGATGGTGGTAGGTGTGGTAAGGGTAGGTGACATTGGCTAATGGTGATGGTAGGTGACGAGGCATGGTGGCGGGTCTGACGGAGGACAAGGTGGTAGTGGGATGATGGTGGTAGTGATAATAAGTATAAGAATGAGATAACGACTGTAGTAGGTGGTGGCGGTAGATAACAGTGGCAGCAATCGTTGGTGTATAGCGATGGTGGTAGTGATAGGGGTGGCAGTGGCGATGGTGGTGGGGCTATAAGGGTGTGGTGTGGATATTGGGGTAGTGGCAGTGATGGGGGTAGTAGTTGTGGTGATGGGGGTAGTAGTGGTGGTGGCGGCGATGGCAACGGTGGTGGTGGTGACGGCGATGGTGATGGTGGTGGTGGTGATGGTCGTGGGGTGGTGGGGGTGATGGTGGGGGAGATGGGGGGACAGTAGCGATAGTAGTAGGTGGTGGTGGTGCTAATGGTGGTAATGGGGACAGTGGTAATGGGGCAATGGTGGTGGTGCTTGTCATGGCAGAAATGGTGGTGAGGTAGCGATGGTGATGATGGGGCGGTAGGTGTGGTAGGGTGCCGACAATGCTGGCGGCGGTGACGGTGGTTGTGGTGGTGGTGGTTGTTATAGTAGAGGTTGTGATGGGGTGGCGACAGTGGTAATGGTAATGGTGGTGGTGGTGGTGATGATGATGGTGGGGGTAGTTGTGGTGGTGAGTGGCGGTGATGGTAGTAATGGTAGTGTTCTAAATACTATCTTTTTTTTTTAAAAGTACTTACGAGAAGTTATAAGTTTTAAAAATACTTTTAAAAGTCACCCCCAAACACTCTCTTAGGGGGGTTATTTTTCCTATTAAATTTGAGATGTTAATATTAATCATTCGATTAACTTTAAAGTATAATTTAAAGAGATCTCAACTGCAAAAAGTAAGTCATTTTGTATATCTTTTTAGATTTGAATTCTTATGTTATTATATGGATATACTTGTTATTTCTCGTGCCTAAAGGCATGAAGTAATAAAAAAATGGTTAACATATTTGTATTCACACCAAAAATTAAATCGCAAACATAAAGAAGAAATAAAAAAATTTAAGCACCAATTGTAATGGGAGTGAGCGGTGGTAGCGATGGTGGGCGATAATGGTGATGGTGGGAGACGGTGATGGTTGTGATGGGTAAGGGGATGGTGGTGGTGGTGGTAACAACTGTGGGTGACAATGGTGATGGTGGTGGTGGGTTTTGAGTGACGATGATTGTAGTGACAACCATGAGTGATAACGGTGGTGGTGATGGGTGTGGGTGATGATGGACGATGNGCCGTGGGTGACAAATGGTGATGGTGGTGGTGGGTTTTGAGTGACGATGATTGTAGTGACAACCATGAGTGATAACGGTAGTGGTGATGGGTGTGGGTGATGATGGACGATGGTGATGGTGGTTGGCAGTGATGGTGGTNACTGTGGGTGACAATGGTGATGGTGGTGGTGGGTTTTGAGTGACGATGATTGTAGTGACAACCATGAGTGATAACGGTGGTGGTGATGGGTGTGGGTGATGATGGACGATGGTGATGGTGGTTGGCAGTGATGGTGGTGGGCGTTGATAATGGCAGTGATGAATGTTTCTAGACGACAGTGTGATCAGTGGTGGCGAATGACAGTAGTGGTAATTAAGTGTGGTGGGGATAGGTGATAGTGAGGTGGCTGTAATGGTTGGCGAAGACAAGTGGTGGTGGTTGGCGGTGGTAGGTGTGGTGGGGTAGGTGATAGTGGCTGGTGGCGATGGCGGGCGACAATGGGTGGTGATGGGTGCTGAAGGTAGGCAACGTTAGTAGTGAGATGATAATGGTAATTGTAATAAATATAAGAATAAGATGACGATGATGGTGAGTGGTGGTTATGGATGACGATGGTAGCAATCGGTGTTGGGTGGCGATGATGGTGGTGGCGGTGGCGGTGTGGCAGTGAGGGTAAGGTGGGGGTAGAGGTGGGGCAGTGGCGATGGTGGGGGTGGTTGTAATGGATTGGCGATGGTGGTGATAGTTGTAACAATCATGGAGGTGGTGGAGGGGGTGGTAGGGATGATGGTGGGACAGTAGCGGTGTAAAACCCGGTAAACTTAAAATTTTTGTAAACAAGGGTAAAACGATAATTTTATCGCTACAATACAGGTTGTAAACTTGAATTTTTCCAGATCTCGGATGACGAAACGAACCTCACCGTTGGATTTGTCTCGCGAAATCTAGTTACCACGTCAAATTTCATCGAATTCCGAAATAGTCGAATTTTTTGCGTTTTACAAGGCGATCGAGTTTCGAGTGACCAAAAAATGGAATTTCTAATAAAATTTTAAAAGTTGGGAAATAATTAAAGACAAATTAAAATAAAGACAAATTAAAATAAAAATATTTTGAACTTGAACCGAGTTGAAATTAAGTCGTTTCGGGGCNAATAGTCGAATTTTTTGCGTTTTACAAGGCGATCGAATTTCGAGTGACCAAAAAATGGAATTTCTAATAAAATTTTAAAAGTTGGGAAATAATTAAAGACAAATTAAAATAAAGACAAATTAAAATAAAAATATTTTGAACTTGAACCGAGTTGAAATTAAGTCGTTTCGGGGCGAAAATAGACCTAAAAAAAGAGGTTGTGTTGCACATTGTGGGCCAAGTAAATGGAAGGTATAAAAAGGGGGGAAATATGATTTCTTGGCCTTTTTTTTTCAGCCGGTTAACATGAGAGGGGAAGAGAGGGAAAAAGGAGAAACCCTCCACTTCTCTCTACGATCTAGGAGGCTATGGTACTCAAATTCACTCGGGGCAATAACAAAAGTCGGTCTCATTGTCGAGGACTACACGACCACACCAAAAACGAGGAATTTCACCGAAGTTTCAAAACCAAGCTTGGTGGAATCAAGGGCTTGGGGCGAAAATTTGAGTCTTGAGGCTACTACCAAGTGGGTTTGCGCTTCAAGAGGTAGGGTTCCTTCCTACTTGGGTTTATTTTACAACCTAGAGTGTTATATGTAATGGGTAGATGGATAGCTACATATATCACTTGTTTATGGTTGTGAAATGAATGAAATTGGGTGATTGGTGAATTGGATATTTGAATTTGACCCAAATTAAGTAAAAATAAGATTGAAATTGGTGGGTTGCAATTATTGCGTAATTCTATGAAAAATAGGTGTTATGAGGGCATGTTATATGTCTTATATAATGCTTTGTGAATGAGGTGAAAATTCTTATGTAATAATATGAATTATTGCCTTAAAGGTGTTTGTCAAAATACCTATGTGTGGATTAAATTGTTATGACATGATGATATATAACATGCTTAAAAAATGTGTTGGAAAGAAATGTTAATATGTGCTCATTGAGATATTGACATTATAATGATTTATGAAATTTATATGCATATGATATAAATCTCCATGGAACATATAGACATGTGGTTTAAAATTGCTCATATGACATTCATTATATGTGGGCATGATGTTGGAATAACAATGATGCATTACATTGTATATGCACGTAGACATCGCATTTTATTGGTGTGGGTGCATGGTTGGCATCAAACACCTTGTTGGTGGATGATGGGTGGGCTCAAGAAAGTTAGATTGAATGTCCGACTGAGTCGCACGATTGCATGAAAAAAACTTGGGTCGGGGGAGCAAGAAGGATTAGATTATCCCTCGGGTGAGAAACTCGGTATTTGGATACGCAATTCCGTTGTTATGAGAGCCCATAAAGTGTGTCGGTGTACGTGAAATCGTTGATAAAAGTCCATGAATTTCATGTCGGTTGGGTGACTGTAGGTATAAGTCCATAAATACCTACCCCAAGAAAGACCCGGAGATTTTAGTTAGTCATTGGGTCTGCAACACAAATGGTGAGGGTTTGAAAAGCCCAATTTTGATACTCACTACATAGCATGGGGTAAAGGTATATAGTCGGAGCTAGAGGAGCTCGGTGTTAATACACATGGGCATGCCATGTGTTATGGAGCCGGGAAGGACTCGGGTAAATTGCATGAATGAGCATCATCTCATTTCATGGCATGATATGTTAGATTTCAATATTGACTTGCTTAAGTGTTGATTGGAATGGATTTTGGTTGTGTTTTGTTGCATAATACATTGCATATGCACTTAGGTTGGAGAGTAGCCCTTGTATGAAATACTCTACTGAGAGTTGACTCACCCTATACAAGAATACATTTCAGGTGCGGGGTTCGTACCGGTGGAGGACTCACATTCGGGGCCTCAAAGATGAAGAAAAGTCAGAATGTGACTTTTGTTATGAAGTTTTGTAAAATTTTTGTTTTAATTCCATTTTGACATGTAAATCATATGGAATGAGTTGTAATAGACGTTGTATATATTAGATTATATGTAAAAAAAACATGATTTGGTATGTTTTGGATGAAAAATGTAGGTTTTGGAATTGGTTAAAATCAACAACAGGTGAATTAGGCAAAATTGGACAAAGTGTACCGATACTGCATACCGGTACAGTCTGCCTAGAAGGAAAAACGTACCGGTACTGTCTGTTCAGATTGCAAACCGTACCGGTACTGTCTCCTAAAAATTTGAAAATTTTAAATTATTTTGCCATACTCTTGGACTTTGTTTTCTTTTGTTTCAATGATACAAATGGACATTAAATAAGATATATTAGACCTTGGTCGGATTAAATGATTAAAGGAACAAGGGTAATACGTGTGAGTTAAAATTTTAGGTAATGGAATAATAACAGCGTGATGTCGGATCAAGCGACACTCACGGGCAATTCAGCAGATTAACGGGTGGTCAACATGTTAAATAATGACTCCCGATTTTAGGGGCGTCACAAACGGTGGTAGTAAGGTACGACAGCGATGGGGATTAAGGATGGTGGTGGTGGGGCGGTGGAAGTGGTGGTGGTGGTGGGACGGTGGTGGTAGTGGTGGGTGATGGTGGGGTAGTGGAAGTGATAATGGTGGTGGCAGCAGCAGCGATAGTGGTGGGGGTCATGGTTGTGGTGGCAGTGGTGGTGGTAGTGGTGATGGTGGTGGAGTGGTTGGGGTTGGGGGTGGTAGAGGTAGTGATGAAACAGTTTCAAACATTTTTTTTTAAAGTACTCCAAACACATCTTATAGGTCTATTTTTCCTATTAAATTTAAAATATTAATATTAGCCGTTAGATTAACATTAAAGTAAAGTTTAAAGCGATCTCAACCACGAATAACAAAAATTATTTTGTTTATCTTTTGATATTTGAATTGTATTGTAATTTATTATATAGATAGATATAATTTATCATTTGATTATGCATATTATATTACAGGGTGAGTCTTGGCACAATTGTAAGATTTCTCCATTGTCACTTGAGGTGTCAATGATTCGAGTCATGCATACNTTGGACTTTGTTTTCTTTTGTTTCAATGATACAAATGGACATTAAATAAGATATATTAGACCTTGGTCGGATTAAATGATTAAAGGAACAAGGGTAATACGTGTGAGTTAAAATTTTAGGTAATGGAATAATAACAGCGTGATGTCGGATCAAGCGACACTCACGGGCAATTCAGCAGATTAACGGGTGGTCAACATGTTAAATAATGACTCCCGATTTTAGGGGCGTCACAAACGGTGGTAGTAAGGTACGACAGCGATGGGGATTAAGGATGGTGGTGGTGGGGCGGTGGAAGTGGTGGTGGTGGTGGGACGGTGGTGGTAGTGGTGGGTGATGGTGGGGTAGTGGAAGTGATAATGGTGGTGGCAGCAGCGGCGATAGTGGTGGGGGTCATGGTTGTGGTGGCAGTGGTGGTGGTAGTGGTGATGGTGGTGGAGTGGTTGGGGTTGGGGGTGGTAGAGGTAGTGATGAAACAGTTTCAAACATTTTTTTTTAAAGTACTCCAAACACATCTTATAGGTCTATTTTTCCTATTAAATTTAAAATATTAATATTAGCCGTTAGATTAACATTAAAGTAAAGTTTAAAGCGATCTCAACCACGAATAACAAAAATTATTTTGTTTATCTTTTGATATTTGAATTGTATTGTAATTTATTATATAGATAAATATAATTTATCATTTGATTATGCATATTATATTGGAGGGTGAGTCTTGGCGCAATTGTAAGATTTCTCCATTGTCACTTGAGGTGTCAATGATTCGAGTCATGCATACAGCCACTCCGCTTGGTGATGTAAAGCTACATGCATTTAACTTTCCCAAGACTCCACAACTATAAAATTTCATGCATTGGGTGGCCATTTCTATTATATATAGTATAGATTATTGGATTTGAGTATATATATACATACTAGCAATGCACCATGTTCATTATTAATTTTTGTAAACAAAAATTAATAAAAAATATTATGTATATGAATTAATTGTCATCTCAAATTTATCAAAATTAATTTTTCATTGCTCATATCAATATAATAAAGTATAATACAATTCAAATCTCAAAAGATAAACAAAAATTATTTTTCTTTTTCACAATTGAGATCTCTTTAAATTTAATTTAAAATTAATCCGATATCTAATATTAATACCCCAAATTTAACAGAGAAAATAAGTTCCTAAGGGTGTGTTTTGGTTGACTTTTTAAAAGTATTTCTAGAACTTATAATTTCTTATAACTACTTTAAACAAAAAAAAATAGTGTTTGGAATCATTCCACCATAACCTCCACTGTCTCACCATTACCAGCAGTACCCCACCCCCACCCCCAACCCCAACCCCATCACCAATATCATCACCTCCGCCACCCCACCACACAACTACCCCCACCACAACTATCCCTCGCCACCACCACCACGCCCACCGCTCCACCACCACCATTATCACTACTACCACTATCGCTCCCGCTACCCTACTACCTTCACCATTACCGCCTCTGCCACAACAACCACCACCACCCCACCATCACCACCGTCGCTATCAACCATCACTGTCTCTTATCACCACCAATATTGCTCACTATCTCTCACCCCACTACAGTCGATGCTTAAATTTTTTTATCTCTACTCTATGTTTGTGATTTGATTTTGGATGTGAATACTAATATGTTTATTGTTGATATTTTTTTATTACTGTGTGCCTTCAGGCAGAGGTAATAACTAATTCTATTATAAGATTATAAAATTTTTTTATGCTTCCACAATTCTTTGTTCCAATTTAAAAAAAAAAAAAANCATAGGTAATAACTAATTCTATTATAAGATTATAAAATTTTTTTATGCTTCCACAATTCTTTGTTCCAATTTTAAAAAAAAAAAAAAGATAAAAAAATTAGTTAGAGTTCTATTTTTTTTATTAGAATTTTGTGATTGAAATTGATTTTTTAGTGATGTTTGAAAAATTAAATTTCTTGAAATACATTTGATTAGGATTTTACTTATAATTTCTTGAATAAAATAAAAGTAATTGTCAATATTCTATCACATTGGAACCTTATTCTAATTAGGAATTAATTAGGTTAATTGGCATAATATTTAATATACTACCCTATAATATATATTATCAAGCATGTAAAAAATCTAAAAAATTCAAGTTTTACTTAAAAATATACTACAATATCGATTTTTAAGTAAAATCTTATAGAAGAATTATAGTGATGCTACATAAATTGATTTTAAATAACTATATATAGGATTATTTTTTTATCTTAGAAATGAAAGAGTTAAACTTTTTGAAGAAAAAGAAAATATACATATGTAGGCATAATATTATCTTTGCATATGAGATGAATAATATTATATTGATGGAGTTTTTGAAGATTTTTTGAACACTTTTATTAAAAATATAATGATGCATACTTTTTTAAGAGTAAGAATAGATAATTAAAAAAGATGTTATAAATAATTTAAAGATTTAAATACATAAGGATATATCTATAATTTAAATATTTAATTGTGAAATGATAGAGTAATCTTTGCAAACCTTTATAAGGGTAAAATAAAGATTCAAAGTTTTTTCATCTTAAGATACTTTTATTGGTAGTATGTATATATGTGTGTGTGTGTGTATATATATATATACACTGATAATTGCTCATGCCAGCAGGCACATAATAACAAAAAAAAAATTTGTGGTCAATTAAAACGCGTACCAATTAAAAGAGCACTAAGAACATTGAGAAATGTATCTTTTGTTATACCAAAATCTACTACTTTAACATTCAACCATTTGTTCAGCAATATTACTACCAATAACATATACAAATAGTTTTCACTATACAAGTGAATCTCTAATCAAAATTATTGGTATAACAAATAAAATTTCAATGGATGATATAAACCAACTCTCATGTTTAAAAAAAATTCATCAAGATTTCCTTTGTAAACATGTATATAAATAAAAAAAATACCTTACATTAGTAATCTCATCACATCACGTTAATATCACTATTACCTCAATTTATTGACTGCAACAATAAGATAACCCAAATATCTAATATTAAAATGAATAAGATACAAATAAAAACTAAACTAACACCAAACTAAAGCTAATTAATAACTAAGTGCATACACTCATCTAGTAGAAGCCAAATAACCTAGTAAGTGCTCGTGCCTATAGGCACTTTATAATATAAAAAATCGTGAATTAAAATCCACTAAACAAACTTGAAACTTGAGCTCTGGTTGATTTTCAACTGAGTTGAAATTAATTTGGATCCACCAAACACAATCCTATCTTAATAAAAAGATTTACCAACTACCGCAACATAAACCTAGTAATCTTCATGCACTCAATGACCAAACAACAAACCGTTTTCTCTAAATAACACACAAACTCATATGAAATCATGCACATTTCTCATTATATGCTCCCTTGGTTTTAAAAAAAATACAGTTTAATCATCCATTTATTTTGCGTTAATGTGGACCCCAATTAATTAATAGACATATCATAACAATTTTGAGTACACTCCCTATGCTTTTTATGAGTATTACGAAGCCATTATAAAATTAAACAAAGCAAGAAACATCTCTCATCTAAATTTCATCAAATTCACACACTCACTAAGAAAAAATAACCAAAAAAGATAACTTGAAGTGTAACCGTGGAAAACTTTTTGGAAAGTCATAATTGGGTATTGCATCAGTCCATTAAAACCAGTTTGTCACCAAATTGGGACTCTAGTGTGTCTGAAAGAGGAGAAGTAGAAGAGAGATGAGGCTCTAGTGTTGGAAATAGAAAGAAACTCTTAGTCTAATTCTTGGGCGGGAAAAAAACTTTGGTAATCAATTAAAATTGTCAATAACAATCTTGGAATGATATGAGACGTTTGAACGATTTTATATATATACACACACACATGTACACTTGATTATTAAATATCCCATAGATTTTGTCAAGAAATTGGGAGATTGTTTAATAGAAGATTGTGTGATTGGATCATTTAGCCTGTGCATTATCTTTAAGACATTGACTGAGCCATGACGACTACATGTTGCTAGATTTTGTTCATTAGAAATGTAGAGTAGCCAAATTGGATACAAATGGAATGATTTCATTCTCCCACTCCAATAATCAAAACAGCTTGACTCAAAATAGATTTATCCATCTTGGATGGAGACTCTTTTGAGTGCTATTAAACCATTTTAATATCATCAAGTGACAGTTTTTCAGATTTGTTAGAGTTTTTTTTAGGGTTAATTGTATTTTTGAATCCTAAATAATGTATTTTTAATCAGTTTAGTGCTCATTGTATTAATTTTGTCAATTTGTTCGCTAACGTATTCAATTCGTGTCAATTTGTTCCTTACATAGACATTAAGTTTTTTGACGGAAGTGACCACATGAAATTTTTTTAGACGATATCACGTACTCAATACATTATTATTCCGTCAAAAAATTTAACAGTTTGTTTATGTAAAGATCAAATTGACACGAATTAGATACTTTAAAGATCAAATTAACAAAATTAATATAACAAAAACTAAATTGATAAAAAATAAATACTTCATAAAGTGTAAGACTGTTCGATATTCAAAAAATGAAATTCTCTATCAATACTAGGAAACTAACCACGAACTCCTACGTATTTCTGTATACATGTGCATGAATTATTGGTCACGTATCTTTTGCAGAAGTGCAGTTCTCTCCTTCTATGAGTGGAAATCGTAATACGCATTACGGTATTCGCAAGTTGTCAATATGATACCTGGTTGCCAACTTCGTGGGAGTAGCTCTGATCTTTAACCCCTTGTAACTTTATAATCCCATGAGACTTTTTCTTTGGATATTGAACTTGAACCCTTTTCTTTGGACCCTGTTTGTTTTGGGTGTCTTGAGCTTGCTTTCGCGCTTGAAAAATCTCGTAATTTGAAATATATTTATACTAGTTGTTGCACACATGCGTTGCACATGTGATATTTTGAATTATAATTTTATTTTTTTATTTTTAATTTTGTTAAAATTATATAACAATTATGTTATCCAATATATACTTATGAATCAAAATATAAAATTACAATCTAACTTCTAACTGATGTTTTCAAATGTATCAAACATAACCTTTGGAATGTCATAAAATGAAGCTTCCAACTAATATGATGGGAGTATATTATTCTAGAATTATCTATATATAATGTTGTTTACAGAAGTTATGTAATATACTGTCATATTATAACAAAAAAAAATAAAAAGAATGAAAATATAGACAATAAAGATAGGTTTCTCTTGCCTAGATATATTTTTCTATATATTTAATGGCCTAATTTATTTTGTTTAAAAAAATTGCCTAAATTTTATTTTGTTCAAAATCNGAATATTTTGGGTCTATAAAATCATGAGAATGCATCCACAAGAAACAAAATTATTAAAAAAATCCAAGAAGGCATAGTTATGAATTATGAGTTTGTATTACCTGAAAAGTATNAAAATCTCAGTATTAATACACGTTGACAACTTTATTGATACAACAACATCTCTAATGCATAAAAATGGTTATATTTATCTTATCTCTTTATTCACAATTAAAATAATTTGATAAAAAATTACTGATGCACAAAGTAAAAATACAAAAGACAAAAAGAAAAAAAATCGAGAAAAGAAAAAAATATAAACCTTATTATTTGATAGCTCGAATGAAATAATAATCGAAAATGAATTCATTAGATGTTTATAGTTATGAAGAAGAGAATACAAATAATTTAAATATGACACGGCAACACACGTCATGCATTACTACTGATATTAAAATGCTAATAACTAAACATACAAGATTGTTTTTTCTAAAACTTAAATAGTAGCCAACAACAAAATAATTGTGACAATTCTTATGATGTAATAACGTTATTAATTACAGAAAAATAGGATAGACCATTAGACATTAGTTAGTTTGTTAAGATTATTTTGGTCTAACAAATATTTTTCACTTTTCTTGATATTTAGAAGTAGTGTAAATATAAATTATAATTTTTGACATATAAATTTGAAGTTATTTGTTTATGCATATGTGCGTTGCACGTGAACTATTTTATATATCAAATAATAAAAATTTGAGAATTGATCAATTAATAATCAATTTTTAAAAGAAAATCACGAAAATATATGCTAAAATAAAATTGTTTTGTCCTCTTGTATAGCTAGCTATATACATGAAGTTTGAAACATGCTCAAGGGAGAGACGTTATGAACCCATGACATATTTATCCTCATGATAAAAGATAATTAAGACAAAAGCTCTATTTATGGACTATACAAAAAGTTAGGAACATGCTCAAGAGAGACATTATGAACCCATGCATGTATAGTCTGAGAAAGAGAGTTATCTCTGATGTAATACATATTCAAGTTGTTCAACCTAAGAATCTCGAACAACACCAAACGAATTGCAAAATTTTATAATTGTAGAATTTGCAACACAATTAATTTATTTTCGAGGTTAAAGTTTAGATGAATTAAACAGATTCAGTTTTTATTTCTTTCATCAAATAGCTACTCCTTGACCAAATCATGCAAGTGCAAACATCAATTAATTAGGACTATGCGTTTTTGATAAATTAACTCATTAAATATAGTATGCCCAACTATTTATAAGAAAAATCTAGTATAGTAAGCTCAAACCAAAGGCTGATTGGAGCAATCTAGTGTTTATATTCTTTTATTTTCTTTTTTAGAATTTTATGATAATCCAATTACTTAATTTACCTATAATGATTTCAGAAAATCTCTAATTTCAAAAGTTATAAAGTACCCATAGACAGATATGCAACATGATTGGCGGATAATAAGCATACAATCAGACCCCAAAAGAAAGAAAAACACATACTGTGAAAATTCAGAGGATCAAGGAGCATAATATAGAAATTGTATATTAACAAAATAATGTAATATAAAATAACCTAGCATCACTACCAAGGTACTTAAACATCTTCTTTGAATTACACTTTTCCTTGCTTGGCTACCCTTGAATGGCTTCTACACAGTTGTCGGCCCATCACCCTTGTTTGTTAGTAAATCTTGGATGGCATTCAATGAGAATTGAATTAGAAGTATGTTTGGGTGGTTGTAATTTTTGATCAATCTATCGTTTTATGTTCTATTTAAACTCAAACAATACTAACCAAAATGAAAAACCCATTATAGGTTCAAACTCTTACTTTTTTTATTTTTTTGTTGAGGCTTTTGTTGCTTCTTTTATAGAACTATAAATTTTTATTTTACATTAGAACAAGGGGAAAAAATAGAATTTTGAGAATAAAGATTTAACTTACGAAAAGAAGTGGGCGAATGGATATCATGTAGTTCAATGTCTCCTCTAAGATAGTTTGTTTGATTGACACCGTGGTTTTGATCGGCACACTAAATTTACGGATAATTGAACTTCTTACCTTCGAATATAAGTAGTATAGGATGAACCCACAATCGAAATGGAAAAGAATATTTTGGGTCTATAAAATCATGAGAATGCATCCACAAGAAACAAAATTATTAAAAAAATCCAAGAAGGCATAGTTATGAATTATGAGTTTGTATTACCTGAAAAGTATAGTTAATTTCGTATTCACAACTCTTAAACCTGAAAGATCCTAAGTAGAAAATTTTCTCAAGCCAACGTGAAAGCATTGTCATGCAGATTTATCTGATTCAAACAAAAAGGTCATAGGAAACATTTTATTATTTGAACTTGAGACAACCCAAAAAGTAAAGACAATTTTATTAGATAATTAATCGGTACATTCAATGCAAATTCAATTCCTAGAAGTCTTTGCATCTTGCAATTGCTAAATGAAGCAATCAATTGCGGGCGACATGAAGAGACATAGAAGACCAAAAATTTGGTTTTGATGGCCAGAAGAGGTAAAGGTTTAGATATATGGGATGGTTACGTTCAAGTAAGATGAAGATACTTGACTATATACATTAATAGAAAATGCTACATAACTCAAATGAAACCCAAAAATTAAAATTCAAATGCATATTATCCTTTAAATGAGTGTGAGATGAGTGTGTTCCACTGAAAAAATTGATGGGACCCACTTATCCAAGGAATGATATACATTTAAGTTGTAATTTTTTGGGCTTTGTTTGAATTTTGTAGCATTGCTCTATATTAATACACAAGCAGTTTAATGACATTTAATTTTATAATAAAAATGAGGGTCAAGTGAGTCTCAAATTTGATGGGTTAAAATGATGTTAATGTCATTTAGATATTTAGTAGGGTCAAAAAATAAAATGTCAATCATACAATGTTATCCTTGATTAAAATACCAACCAATACCTCTTGAATAGCTTGACCGAAATACGTCTACAAACTTTGATAGAGTGGACAAGTATTTGTGTTGTTGAGAATTTTTTNCCATTTTATACAAAAATTCCACTCCAACAGAACATTTCCAAAACATCTAAAATAGTATTTTGCTAAAGTGATACTCTATAGTTAGAGTATCACTGTAGCAATATGTATAAATTCTTTATAATATATATTTTTCTCTCATTTCCTTTCCTCCATTCTCTCTCTTTCTCCATTTCACTATTTTCAAAGAAAAAATAATACATATGGAATGAGACATAATATTTACAAGAAATATTTAAAAATATAAAAAATTTATTGGACTGTGTATTGAAAAATTGAGTAGTTAAAACAAAAAATGTTATTTTTTGAGTAGCTAAATTAACTTTTATTGTTGGAGATGTTCTAAGAAAATAGATCAGTTGAAAGGGTGGGAAGGAATGAGTTGGAGAAAGACGGGTTATAAATTTTGTATATCACACGGTGCGCTTGCTTGTATATTTATAAAATGTTCTAAACAATTTGAAAGAGTTCCTCCGGCTAACTTCTTTTGTTTTCTTAAACTTTCCTTAATAAAAAAACAATTGACCAAAAAAGAGGATAAAAAATGGAGATCAAATGAAGTGACATTACCATCATAAAAAAATTTTAAATTTCAAATGTGTAAAATAGTACAAAAATTACTATTAGAATAATTAATGACACATTATTTAGTCTCTTTTTTTTATCTTTTTTTTCAGTCAGTCTAACATTAGCCTTAATGACGTCACAAAAATGTTTCTATCCTAAACCTAAATCTTGAATCCGTTCTTAGAAATCTCCCAAATAGAAGTAGAAGGACAAGGTAGCAAATACTATGAACTGCAAGGACAATTTCTTTGTTATTTTTGAATGAGAGGAAATGGTGGTTTAACTTCAAATTTTTTCATAGACCCTTTATTTATGATACTGTGCAAATCAGAACTACATTTCCAGTGCTATACATGTTTCTACCTCATGTGTTAAGAGTTGGATAATCCAAAAATATTGGCATATATGCACAATAATATTAAAAATCATGATGATATGTGTCGTGGTCCCACATTGTGGAAACCAAACTTACTTAGATATTTTTTTGTCGGTGTCAATGGTGGAAGATGTCCGATAGGAAAGGGCATAGGAATGTTCTTGAGGCAGCATGTGGCCTTACTTTGTGGGACTCCTCCACAGCATGGTGATAAGTCGGTCTCCGTTATCACATGGAAGAGAGGTACAGGGATAAATGTCCATTAATTTTTGAGTTAGAGAGAGAGAGAGAGAGAGAGATTTTATAAAACCAGTTTGAAATTGAGATTTTTTTTTTGAGGTTNAATTTGAAAGAGTTCCTCCGGCTAACTTCTTTTGTTTTCTTAAACTTTCCTTAATAAAAAAACAATTGACCAAAAAAGAGGATAAAAAATGGAGATCAAATGAAGTGACATTACCATCATAAAAAAATTTTAAATTTCAAATGTGTAAAATAGTACAAAAATTACTATTAGAATAATTAATGACACATTATTTAGTCTCTTTTTTTTATCTTTTTTTTCAGTCAGTCTAACATTAGCCTTAATGACGTCACAAAAATGTTTCTATCCTAAACCTAAATCTTGAATCCGTTCTTAGAAATCTCCCAAATAGAAGTAGAAGGACAAGGTAGCAAATACTATGAACTGCAAGGACAATTTCTTTGTTATTTTTGAATGAGAGGAAATGGTGGTTTAACTTCAAATTTTTTCATAGACCCTTTATTTATGATACTGTGCAAATCAGAACTACATTTCCAGTGCTATACATGTTTCTACCTCATGTGTTAAGAGTTGGATAATCCAAAAATATTGGCATATATGCACAATAATATTAAAAATCATGATGATATGTGTCGTGGTCCCACATTGTGGAAACCAAACTTACTTAGATATTTTTTTGTCGGTGTCAATGGTGGAAGATGTCCGATAGGAAAGGGCATAGGAATGTTCTTGAGGCAGCATGTGGCCTTACTTTGTGGGACTCCTCCACAGCATGGTGATAAGTCGGTCTCCGTTATCACATGGAAGAGAGGTACAGGGATAAATGTCCATTAATTTTTGAGTTAGAGAGAGAGAGAGAGAGAGAGATTTTATAAAACCAGTTTGAAATTGAGATTTTTTTTTTGAGGTTGATGCACAAGATTTTAGTATAGCTTCACATAGAAAGATTTATTAAAATCATGATTTAATTTAATCTATATAGATAAATAATCAAGAAGAGATATTAAGAAATATTTTTGTCTATGATGAGACTTGACCCCATAAATTCTCATTGGTACATGCCACTTGTGACCATTGAGCCAAAAATTCACACAAATGGGTTGTTTCAATTGAGATTTGAGGATTTAAAAAATGTATAATGTGAGAAGCATGGTTGTATCACTGTAGCTAGATTCACTAGTGACAAGTTAATAATCCACATTAGAATCAACCCTTCTCCATTGTTGTACATGAAAAAGTTATACATATTCATATGTAAATCATAATTTCATTTTTTTTATTCCTTCAATATAATCAGGCTTGTGTTGACTATTCTCTCAAGCTCAACAGTTGTCATCGTAGTTGAGTTGTATTAGAGTATGTTCCTGAAGAATAAGATTGACTAATCTTTAAAGGATGTAGAAAGAGATTGAACCTAAGACGTTTGAGTTACAAAGAACTAGACTCAACCATTGAACCACCTCTAATGGTTATATGTAAATCATAGTTAATTTGAGATTGGTAGTGTGCAAATGTGGGTTCACACAATTCTAAGATTCTCAAATTTTACTCAATTTTAATTACCCACCATTCAATTACTAGAAAGTGAGAGGATGCAAATGTGACATAGTGTAACATCTATATATTTCAATGTTATTTAGGTTTTCATATGGATCTCATCATCAATTGAGATCTAAACATAGTTGGTGTGAATTTGTTTTGTGGGTTTTTTCAATTTTCCTAGGGATGTGCATGTTAGCATGATTTTAAATTATATTTGTCCTAACACATTCATTGTTGCACCACAACAAGACGTGACCATGATCAAGATTGATGTGAAATAACTTTCATGATCACAATTAATGTGAAGTGACTTCCCTTTGTTTTACATATCGATTAAGGGCATAGAAAGTTAGGGTTGGGGAATTGGAGAAGGTCTACGTTGTGGGCTCATGCTGTCTTCAATGAAATGGAAGAACAGATGAAGTTAATTACTTATTTTCCATGGCAGTAATTGGATTTGTCTATTGTGCCAAAAGTACTGTGCGTACAATTCAAAGGTACCACATGGTACTGTCAAACGACGGTTAGGATAGCTCGGATTGGAAGACTTCACAATCACCACCTTGAAGTCCAAGTTAAAATTTGCAAGACCGTCTTCATTGTTAGTATCTGAAGTTCATCTAACTCAAAAAAAAATACGTAAATGGAACGTTCTATGTTAATAAAATAAAGAAAGTGAGAAGGGCAGGGATGGTTGAAGACTATTTGAAGTCTAAAGTGAACGAGCAAAAACTTGTAAAGTTAGAATGAGTAGGTTAAGGTGTGTCCAAAGACAACCTGTCCGGTTGGGAAAGCGGTATGGAAGGGTCACCCTTGGAATAGAGAGGGACAACGCGCGACAAGCGAAACGAAAGAACAAGTGAAACGAAAGAGATTATTGCTTTTCTATTTAATAGGAGCTTAATTTTTTATTTACCCTATAAAATATTCAAGGGTATTTTTGTAAATTAATGATCTTCGTTAATGTCGTAACCCGACAAACACTGATAAGTGGTGACAGTGAAATTTTAGAATCGCGAGAGGGTGTCATTGAATTTAAACTTAATTATAGGAGCTGTGAATGAAATTTTTCCAAAAAAAAAAAAATTGTGATCAATTAAAACGCATACCAAATAAAAGAGCGTTGAGAACATTAAAGAAATATATTTTTGTTACACCAAAATCTACTATTTCAATATTCAACCATTTGTTCAACAATTCTACTACCAACAAAGTATACAAATAGTTTTGACTATACATGTGAATCTCAAATCAAAATAATTGGTTTAACAAATAAAATTTCAGTGGATAATAAAACCAACTGTTATGTTTAAAAAAAATTGAGAGAATTTCCTTTGAAAACATGTATATAAATAAAAAAATACCTTATATTAATAATCTCATCACATCACGTTAATATCCCTATTTAGAACTATTTATTGACTGCCACAATACGTTAACCCAAATATCTAATATTAAAATGAATAAGATACAAATATAAACTAAACTAACACCAAACTAAAGCTAATTAATAACTAAATACATTCACTCATCTCATAGAAGCCAAATAACCTAGTTAATGCTCGTGCCTAAATGCACTTTATAATACAAAAAATCATCAATTAAAAACCACTAAATAAAGTTGAAACTCAAGCTCTTGTTGATTTTCAACCGAGTTGAAATTAATTTGGATCCACCAAACACAATCCTATCTAAATAAAAAAAATTACCAACTACCATAACATAGGCCCAGTAATCTTCATGCGCTCAATGACAAAACAATGAAAACCGTTTTCTCTGAATAACACACAAACTCTTATGAAATTACACACATTTCTCATTATATGCTCCCTTGGTTATAAGAAAAATTGCAGTTTAACCATCCATTTATTTTGCGTCAATGTGGACCCCAATTAATTAATGACACATCATAACAATTTTGAGTACACTCCTTGTGTTTTGTATGGGTATTATGAAGCCATTATAAAATTAAACAAAGCAAGAAATATCTCTCATCTAAGTTGCATCAAATTCACACATTACACCAAGAAAAAATAACCAAAAAAGATAACTTAAAGTGTAAAAGTGGAAAATTTTTTAGAAAGTCATAATTGTCCGGTGTTGCATCAATCCATAAAAACCAGTTTGTCACTAAATTGCGACTCTAGTGTGTCTGAGAGAGTAGAGATAGAAGAGAGATGAGACTATAGTATTGGAAATAGAATGAAACTGGTAGTCTAATTCTTGGGCAAGAAAAAGAATTTGAGAATCAATTAAAATCGTCGATTAACAATCTTGAAATGATATGAAGCGTGAGGCGTTCGATTATATATATATATATATATTAGTTATTACCCCTACCTGAAGGCACAGAATAATAAAAAAATGGCCAACAATAAATATATTTGTATTTACACTCAAAATTAAATCTCAAATATAGAGAAAAAAAAGGAATTTAAGCACCGGTTGTAGTGGGGGTGAGTGGTGGTAGTGGGGGTGGGCGGTAGTGTTGTTGGTGGCAATTGCGGGTAGCAACAGTGATGGTGATGGTGAGTTTGGGTGATGATGGTGATAGTGACAGCCATAAGTGACGGTGATGGTGGTGGTTGTGGGTGGTGGTGGGCAACGGTGATAGTGGTTGGCTATGGTGGTTATGGGGGGTAACAACGATGGTGGTGGCAGGCGACAACGGGTACTTCTAGGCAATAGTGTGATAGATGGTGGCAAATGATGGTGGTGGTGGTGTTGGTAGGTGTGGTAGGGTTGGGTGGTAGTGGTTGGCAGCAATGGTGGGCGACAACGGGTAGTGTTGAGTTATGGTACTGAGTTAATGTGGTGGTGGGCAACAATGGCGATGGTGGGCGCTAATGGTGGGCGACAGTGGTAGTGTGATGATGATGTTAGTGGTAATAAATATAAGAATAAGATGACGATAGTAATGAGTGGTGGCGGTGGACGACGGTGGTAACAATCGGTAATAGATGACGATAGTGGTAGCGGTGGAGCAATGGGGTTGTGGTGGTAAGTGTGGCGACAATGGTGGGGTGACAAACGATGGCTATGGGGTGGTAGTGGTGGTGGTAGTTGGGGTGGTGGTGATAGTTGGGGTAATGGTTGGACAATGGCGGTAGTGGTAGGGTTGCAGCAACAGTGGTGGTGGTGTGAATGGTGATGGGGACGGTGGGGGTGATGGTGGTGACGGAGTAGCGGCAATGGTGGGGTGGCGACAGTCATGGTAGGGTGGAAATGGTGGTTGTAGTGGGAATGGTGGTGGGGGGGTGGGGTGATGATTGTAGTGGTGGTCGGACGGTTTCAAATATTACTTTTTTTTTAAGTTCTAGAAGCACTTTTAAAAATTCATCCCAAACACACTTTTAGACCCTATTTTTCTTATTAAATTTGAGGTGTTAATATTAGCCGTCTGATTAATTTTTAAAGTAAAATTTAAAGAAATTTCAACCGCAAAAGATAAAAGTCATTTTATTTATTTTTTAAGATTTAAACTGTATTGTACTTTATTAAATATCTCATATATTTTGTCAAGAAATTTAGAGATTGTTTAATAGAAGATATTGTGATAGGATCATTTAGCCTGTGCATTATCTTCAAGACATTGACTGAGCCATGAGGACTTGGTGTTGCTAGATTTTGTTCATTAGAAATGTAGAGTAGCCAAATTGAATACAAATGGAATGATTTCATTCTCCCACTCCAATAATCAAAACAGCTTGACTTTCCAAAATAGATTTATTCATCTTGGATGGAGACTCTTTTGAATGCTATCAAAGCATTTTAATATCATCAAGTGACAGCTTTTAAGAATTGTTGGAGTTTTTTTTAGGGTTAATAGCACTTTTGATGCCTAAAAATATATTTTTAGTTAGTTTAGTGTTTATTGTATCAATTTCGTCAATTTGATCGCTAAAGTATTATATTTGTGTCAATTTGATCCCTACATAGACGGACCACTAAATTTTTTGACAGAAGTGACCACGTGTCATTTAATTAATTTTTTTGATGGAAGTGATCATGTGTCATTTTTTTAGACGATATCGTGTATTCAATACGTGATCATTCTGTAAAAAAATTTAACAGTTCGTCTATGTAGGGACAGTATTGACACAAATTGGATACTTTAAGGATCAAATTAATAAAATTAATACAATAAAGACTAAACTGATAAAAAATAAATACTTCGTAAAGTTTAAGACTATCTAATATTCAAAAAAATGAAATTCTCTAATAATACTAGAAAACTAACCACTAACTCNTAATTTGATCGCTAAAGTAATATATTTGTGTCAATTTGATCCCTACATAGACGGACCACTAAATTTTTTGACAGAAGTGACCACATGTCATTTAATTAAATTTTTTGATGGAAGTGATCATGTGTCATTTTTTTAGACGATATCGTGTATTCAATACGTGATCATTCTGTAAAAAAATTTAACAGTTCGTCTATGTAGGGACAGTATTGACACAAATTGGATACTTTAAGGATCAAATTAATAAAATTAATACAATAAAGACTAAACTGATAAAAAATAAATACTTCGTAAAGTTTAAGACTATCTAATATTCAAAAAAATGAAATTCTCTAATAATACTAGAAAACTAACCACTAACTCTTATGTGTTTCTATATACACTAGATGATGCACACGTGTCTTGCACGTGGACTTTTTGAGCTATAAATTTGTTTTAATTAAGATTTTAACTTTTTTTTAAAATCAATTAAGGTTTTAATTTGAAACAATCAAATAAATACAATAACAACTACATACATATAAATCAAACAATCTAAATATACCTATTTTAAAATTTTTGTAATTTATAATAGACGTATACTATATTTTTTTAGAATGAATATTAGTTTTTATTTTTTTNAGACTTTTTGAGCTATAAATTTGTTTTAATTAAGATTTTAACTTTTTTTTAAAATCAATTAATGTTTTAATTTGAAACAATCAAATAAATACAATAACAACTACATACATATAAATCAAACAATCTAAATATACCTATTTTAAAATTTTTGTAATTTATAATAGACGTATACTATATTTTTTTAGAATGAATATTAGTTTTTATTTTTTTACTAACTCTTAATGTTTTGATGAATTACTTTCTTGTAAACTTCCTACCCTTAAGGTTTAGAACTTTTCACATGAAGCTAATAATTTTGATTAATTTTTTTTGTAATATTATAGTAGGGGTATTAATATATTTTGTGGTATTCGGGTATATATAACTAAAAAGTATCACGGTCATTTATTANCATGAAGCTAATAATTTTGATTAATTTTTTTTGTAATATTATAGTAGGAGTATAAATATATTTTGTGGTATTCGGGTATATATAACTAAAAAGTATCACGGTCATTTATTAAATTATGAATAATACTAAAGAGAATCTGTTTTAAGTTATGGTGGTCATCTAGTTATAAACAATTGGTTGAGTAAATTGAAGAAGTTAAGTTGTGATAAGTAAATTAATGTAATACTGAATATTCGTGGCATTGTTAAGAGATAAAAATAAAATGGATTGTAATATTGGCAGTACACATAACTAAAAAAGATGTATTGAAACTAAGACATAAAAGAGAAGAAAATGAAAAGTTAGAATTTGATAATATTATCTAAATTATATTAAAATAAATCTTATATTAAATAACATCTTAGTGCCTTTATACAATTTCATTTGAAAATTTAGAAACTTGTCATCAACTAATGAAAATAGATACATAAATAAAAATAAATTTAATTATTTTAATAATTAACTTTTATATTTTAAAAGAAAGAATATGAAAAGCTTGGAGTAAAGTTGTATTAATATAAATTCTGCATTAATAATGTTAGTATTGTCTTAATTATGAGAGTAAAGTTGTCCAACTAAAAGTTTAGCGAAGTATTGTAAAGTTGTCCAACTAGTATTGTCTTTATATTTTGTTTTAGGGATAAAATAGTCAATTAAAATTTTTTCTTGAAAGTGTATTTTTTATTAGTAGTATAAAAATAAATATAAATGTGCATGAATTACTTGTCACGTATCTTTTGCAGAAGTGCAGTTCTNGAAGTATTGTAAAGTTGTCCAACTAGTATTGTCTTTATATTTTGTTTTAGGGATAAAATAGTCAATCAAAAATTTTTCTTGAAAGTATACTTTTATTAATAGTATAAATATAAATATAAATGTGCATGAATTACTTGTCACGTATCTTTTGCAGAAGTGCAGTTCTCTCCTTCTATGATTGGAAATCTAAATACGCATTAGAGTATTCGAAAGTTGTGAATATGATAAGTGGTTGGCAGGGCCGAATCTACAGTGGGGCAGCTGCCTCCACTGCAATTTTTAAAACATGTAGGATATATTTAGAATTTCAAAAAATTTAAGACATTGCCCCTAGTGAAATATTACCAAAGTTCATGGGTAAGTTTGTATTTTACAAACAAGTGTGACATCATTTGTGTTTGACAGACTTTTAACTGTGGACCCATATGTCCGCCGATAACTTTTGGATTTTCTATAAAAACTATAGAAAGATTTGGAGTGATTCTACTTACCAAAAAATATGAAGTGATCTTAGCCGTTCATATGCTTGACTTTTTGGATTTAATAGTTTTAAATGAAACAAAAATTTAATTAATTATAAACAAATTTGAATAGACTGTCAGATTAAGAGATGTGGCAACACGAGTTAATTTGAATCACATTCAATTTCTTTTTTCAAGGACGACAAAATATTTTTTATCTAGATAAATTTGAGAAGTAATTTTTTGAAATTTCATAGTTGATCTTGAATTAAAATAATTAATTTTAATATTTAGGATTGATTTCAAGTATCTCAAAAATTATAATTTGATCCTATAAAATTATAAATTTAATCCTAAAAGTTATAACATGACTCATAAAAGTTATAATTTTGTAGAATTTATTTTTTTTCTTTTTTTTGTAAAAAAACTCAAAAAATTATATAACAACCTACAAGGCTTATAAACTCTATCACCGTAACTCCTTTGGTTTCAAAATTGAATTCTAACTCTAACTATTATTTATAAACATGACACAAAATTAACGGTTAATTAAATTACCCCACAACTAAGAAAGTCTGGCTTCGTGGTAGGAGCTCCGATCTTTAACCCAAGTTTATAATCCCATGAGACTTTTTCTTTGGATATTGGACTTGAACTCTTTTCTTTGGACCCTCTTTGTTTTGGGTGTCTTGAGCTTTCTTTCGGGTTTGAAAAATCTATTAATTTAATATATATATATATAAAACAATTATTTTTTATGAGAGAGCTTGAAGAGTCTTTCCTTCCATTTTTCTTAATTTTAAAAATTTTTATTTAATTAATTATAAAGTTAGATATTCTCCCATCAACAATCAACACTTGATCAATCTAACTACATTTTTAGTATTTTTTTTAAAAAAAAATCAGTTTCAATCCCTTAAACTTTAATAAGAGCATCTTTAAAAGATTAGCTAAAGTACACAAAAATTTCAAAACTTAGCTATTTTATTCAAAACTTCCACTCCAACAGACCATCTCCAAAACATCTAAAATAGAATTTTGTTATAACGATATTCTATATTTAGAGTATCACTGTAGAAAAATGTATAAATTCTTTATAATATTTTTTCTTTCTTTCTTTCCTTTCTTCCATTCTCTCTCTTTCACTATTTCCAAAGAAAAATAATACAAAATGAATGAGAAACAATATTTAAAGGAAGTAGTTAAAAATATAAAAAACTTGTTGGAGTGTGTATTGAAAAATTGAGTAAGTAAAATAAAAAATATTATTTTTTGAGTAGCTAAATTAACTTTTATTGTATGCGCTAAGAAAATAGATTGACTGAAAAGGTGGGAAAGAATGATTTGGACCAAGCAAGGTTATAAATTTCGTGCATCACATGATGCGCCCGCTAGTATTTTTATAAAATGAGATAAACAATTTGAAAGAGTTCCTCCAGCTAACTTCTTTTTGTTTTCTTAAATACTCCTTTAATAACATAACAATTGAGCAAAAAAGAGGATAAAAACAGAGACCAAATGATATGACATTATCATTATTAAAAAATAGTACAAAAAACACTATTATAGTAATTAATGAGACATCATTTGGCCTCTGTTTTTAGCCCTTTTTAACATTAACGACTTGCACAAAAATGTTTCTATCCTAAACCTAAATCTTGAATCCGTTCCTAGAAATCACCCAAATAGAAGTAGGAGGACAAGGTTGCAAATACTATGAACTAGATGGACAATTTCTTTGTTATTTTTGAATGAGAGGAATAGGTGGTTTAACTTCCAATTTCTTCATAGACCCTTTATTTATGTTACTCTGCAAATGAGAACTACATTTCCAGTGCTATACATGTGAGGAAAGAACAAAAAAAAAGATCTATCCTCGTGTGTTGCAGTTGGATAATCCAAAAATATTCGCATATACACACAATAGAATTAAAAATCATGATGAGATGTGTTGTGGTCCCACATTGTGGAAACCACACTTAGATTTTTTTTTTTGTCGGTGTTGATGATGGAAGATGTCCGATAGGAAAGGGCATAGGAAGGCTCCTGAGGCAGCATGTGGCCTTACTTTGTGGGACTGCCCCCACAAGATGGTGATAAGTCGGTCTCTGTTATCACATGGAAGAGAGGGACGGGGATAAATGTCCTTTAATTTTAGAGAGAGAGATAGAGACAGGGATTGATTTTATAAAACCAGTTTAAAATTGAGATTTTTTTATTGAGGTTGATGCACAAGATTCTAGTATAGCTTCACGCAGAGTGATTTATTAAAATCATGATTTAATTTAATCTATAAAGATAAGTAATCAATGGGAGACATTAGGGAATATTTTCTTCTACGACGAGACTTGACCCCATGAACTCTCATTTGTACATGTGACAATGTGACCATTGAGCCAAATATTCACACAAATGGGTTGTTTCAATTGATATTTGAGGATTTAAAAAATTTATACTGTGAGAAACATGGTTGTATCACTGTTACTAGATTCAGTCGTGACGAGTTAATAATACATATTAGAATCAACCCTTTTCCATTGTTGTACATGAAAAAGTTATACATATTTATATGTAAATTATAGTTTTTTTTTTCTTACAGAGTAATCAGACTTGTGCCGACCATTCTCTCAAATTCAGTGGTTGTCACCGTGACTTAAATTAAGTTAGCATGTTCTTAAAGAACAAAAGTGGATAACCCTTAACGGAATGTGAGAAAAGATTAAACCCGAAACATCTGAGTTGCGAATGGTTAGACTCAACCACTAAATTATCCTAAAAATATATAAATCATAGTTAATTTGAGATTGATAATGTGCAAATGTGGGTTCACACAATTCTAACATTGACAAATTTTACTCAATTTTAATTACCCACCATCCAATTACTAGAAAGTGAGAGGATGCAAATGTGCCATAGTGTAACATCTATATATTTCAATCTTAATTAGTTTTTCATATGGATCTCATCATCAATTGAGATCTAAACATAGTTGGTGTGAATATATTTTATGGGTTTTTTCAATTTTCCTAGAGATGTGCATGTTAGCATGATTTTAAATGATATTTGTCCTAACACATTCATCATTGTACCACAACAATAAGTGTCTATGATTAAGATTGATTTGAAATAATTTTCATGATCAAAATTAATGTGAAGTGACTTCCCTTTTTGTACATATCGATTAAGGGCATAGAAAGTTAGGGTTGGGGAATTAGAGAAGGTCTACGTTGTGGGTTCATGCTGTCTTCAATGAAATGAAAGAACAGATGAAGTTAATTTCTTATTTTCCATGGCATTAATTGGATTCGTCTAGTGTGCCAAAAGTACAGTGCGTACAATTCAAAGGCACCACTTGGTACTGTCAAACGACGGTTAGGATAGCTCGGATTGGAAGACTTCACAAATCACCGCCTTGAAGTCCAAGTTCAAATTTGCAAGAGGGTCTTCGTTGTTAGTAGCTGAAGTTCATCTAACTCAACAAAAATACGTAGTTGGAACGTTCTATGCTGATAAAATAAAGAAAGTGAGAAGGGCAGGGATGGTTGAAGACTATTTGAAGTCCAAAGTGAACGAGCAAAAACTTGTAAAGTTAGAATGCGTTGGTTAAGGTGTGTCCAAAGACAACCTGTCCGGTTGGGAAAGCGATATGGACGGGTCAACCTTGGAATAGAGAGGGGCAGTAGGGACAATGCGCGACAAGCAAAGCGAAGGAACAAGTGAAACAAAAGAGATTATTGCCTTTTTATTTAATAGAAGCTTAATTTTTTATTTATCCTATAAAATATTCAAGAGTATTTTTGTAAATTAACGATCTTTGTTAACGTCCTAACCCAACAAATACTGATAAGGGGTGATAGTGAAATTTCAAAATCGGAAAGAGGTGTCATTAAATTTAAACCTAATTACAAGGGGTGTGGAGGAAATTTTCCCGAAAATAAAAATTTTGTGATCAACTAAAACGCATACCAAATAAAATAGCTTTGAGAACATTGAGAAATGTATTTTTGTTACACCAAAATTCACTACTTCAACATTCAACTAGTTGTTCAACAATACTATTACTAATAACATATACAAATAGTTTTGACTATACACGTGAATCTCAAATCAAAATAATTGGTATAACAAATAAAATTTCAGTGGATAATATAAACCAACTGTTATGTTTAAAAAAAATTGATAGAATTTCCTTTGAAAACATGTATATAAATAAAAAAATACCTTACATTAATAATCTCATCACATCACATTAATATCACTATTAACAATATTTATTGACTGCTACAGTCTATTAACCCAAATATCTAATATTAAAATGTAAACTAAACTAACACCAAACTAAAGCTAATTAATAACTGAGTACATTCACCCATCTCGTAGAAACCAAATAACCTAGTTAATGCTCGTGCCCAAATGCACTTTATAATACAAAAAATCATCAATTAAAATTCACTAAACAAAGCTGAAATTCAAGCTCTGGTTGATTTTCAACAGAGTTGAAATTAATTTAGATCCACTAAAAATAATCCTGTCTTAATAAAAAGATTTACCAACTACCACAACATAGACCCAGTAATCTTCATGCACTCAATGACAAAACAATAAAAATCGTTTTCTCTGAATAACACCAAAACTCTTATGAAATCACACACATTTCTCATTATATGCTCCCTTGGTTATAAAAAAAATTACAATTTAACTATCCATTTATTTTGCGTCAATATGGACCCCAATTAATTAATAGACACATCATAACAATTTTGAGTACACTCCTTGTGTTTTTTATGGGTATTATGAAGCCATTATAAAATTAAACAAAGCAAGAAACATCCCATATCTAAGTTGTATCAAATTCACACATTACACCAAGAAACAATAACCAAAAAAGATAACTTAAAGTGTAACAGTGGAAAACTTTTTAAAAAGTCATAATTGGCCGGTGTTGCATTAATCCATAAAAACCAGTTTGTCACTAAATTGAGACTCTAGTGTGTCTGAGAGAGGAGAGGCAGAAGAGAGATTAGAGATGAGACTCTAGTGTTGGAAATAGAAAGAAACTCTTAGTCTAATTCTTGGGTGGGAAAAAAAATTTGAGAATCAATTAAAATCGTCAATTAACAATCTTGAAATGATATGAGGCGTGAGACGTTCGAACGATTATATATATATACTAGTTATTACCCCTGCCTGAAGGTACGAAATAATAAAAAAATAGTCAATGATAAACATATTTGTATTTACATTCAAAATTAAATCACAAACATAAAGGAGAAAAAAAAATTGAAGTACTGGTTGTAGTGGAGGTGAGTGGTGGTAGTGGGGGTGGGTGGTAGTGTTGTTGGTGGCAACTGCGGGTAGCAATGGTGATGGTGGTGGTGGGTTTGGGTGACGATGGTGGTAGTAACAGTGATGGTGGTGGTTGTGGGTGGTGGTGGGCAACGACGGGTATTTCTAGATAAAAGTGTGATAGGTGATGACGAATGATAGTGGTGGTGCTGATAGGTGTGGTAGGGTTGGGTGGTAGTAGTTGGCAACAATGGTAGGTGGCAACGGATAGTGGTGAATTATGGTACTGAGTTAATGTGGTGGTGGGCAACAATGGCGATGGTTGGTGGGCGACAGTGGTAGTGTGATGATGGTGTTAGTGGTAATAAATATAAGAATGAAATGACGATGGTAATGAGTGGTAACGGTGGATGACAGTGGTAGCAATTGGTAGTGAATGATGGTGGTGGTGGTGGTGGCGGTGGAGCAATGGGGTTGTGGTGATAAGAGTGGCGCCAGTGGTGGCGTGACAACAATGGTCGTGGGGGTGGTGATGGTAGTGGAGATGGTCGTTAGGGTTGGGGGTGGGGGTGGTGATAGTTGGGGTAATTGTTGGACAATGGTGGTAGTGGTAGGGTGGCAGCAGCAATAGTGGTGGTGGTGGTGGTAGGGTGGCAGTTATTGTGGTGTGAATGGTGATGGGGTGTAGTGGGGGTGATGGTGGTGGTGGAGCGGTTCCAAATATTACTTCTTTTTTTTTTTAGTTTTAGAATCACTTTTAAAAAGTCATCCCAAACTTATCTTTATAACATATTTTTCCTGTGAAATTTGAGGTGTTAATATTAGTCGTCAGATTAATTTTAAAGTAAAATTTATAGAAATTTTAACTATGAAAAACGAAAATCATTTTATTTATCTTTTGAGATTTAAATTGTATTGTATTTTATTAAATATTGCATAAATTTTGTCAAGAAATTGGGAGATTGTTTAATAGAAGATATTGTGATAGGATCATTTAGCCTGTGCATTATCTTTAAGTCATTGACTGAGCCATGACGACTTGGTGTTGCTAGATTTTGTTCATTAGAAATGTGGAGTAGCCAAATTGAATACAAATCGAATGATTTCATTATATCAATTTTGTTAATTTAATTGCTAAAGTATTATATTCGTGTCAATTTGATCTCTATATAGACGACCATTAAATTTTTTGACAGAAGNAGAATGATTTCATTCTCCCACTCCAATAATCAAAACAGCTTGACGCCTAAAAAATATATTTTTAGGTAGTTTAGTCTTCATTATATCAATTTTGTTAATTTAATTGCTAAAATATTATGTTCGTGTCAATTTGATCTCTACATAGATGACCATTATATTTTTTGACAGAAGTGACCACGTGTTATTTCATTAAATTTTTTGATAAAAGTGATTACGTGTCATTTTTTTAGACGATATCACGTGTTCAACACCCGATCATTCCGTCAAAAAAATTAATAGTTCATGTATGTAGATACAAAATTGACACGAATTGAATACTTTAAGGATCAAATTAATAAAATTAATACAATAAAAACTAAACTAATAAAAAATAAATACTTCGTGAAGTTTAAGGCTGTCCAATATTCAAAAAATGAAATTCACTAACAATACCAGGAAACTAACCACTAAATCTTACGTGTTTCTGTATACATGTGCATGAATTACTTGTCATGTATCTTTTGCACTAAGTGCAGTTCTCTCCTTCTATGAGTGGAAATCTAAATAAGCATTAGGGTATTCGCAAGTTGCCAATAAGATAACTGGTTGCCAGGGGCAGCTGCCCCCACTGCAATTTTTAAAACATGTAGGATATATTTAGAATTTCAAAAAATTTGAGACATTGCCCCTAACGAAATATTATCGAAGTTCATGAGTAAGTTTGTATTTTACAAACAAGTGTGGCATCATTTGTCTTTGACAGACTTTTAACTGTAGACCCATATGTCCGCTGATAACATTTGAATTTTCTATAAAAATAATAGAAAAATATGGAGTGATTCAACTGACCAAAAAAATATGAACTGATCTTAGCCATTCATATGCTTGACTTTTTAGATTTTGTAGTTTTAAATAAAACAAAATTTTAATTAATTATAAACAAATTTGAATAGACTGTCAGATTAAGGAATATGCTAACACAAGTTAATTTGGATTACTTTCAATCTCTTTTTTCCAAGGACGATATTTAGATAAATTTGAGAAGCTATTTTTTGAAATTTCACAATTAATTTTGAATTAAAATAATTGATTTTAATATTTAGGATTGATTTCAAGTATCTCAAAAATTATAATTTGATCCTAAAAAATTATAACTTTAATTCTAAAAGTTATAACATGACTCATAAAAGTTATAATTTTGTAGAATTTATTTATTTATTTCTCGTTTTTGTAAAAAAACTCAAAAAATTATATAACTACCCACAAGACTTATAAATTCCACCACCGTAGTCCTTTTGATGTCAAAATTGAATTCCAACTCTATCTATTATTTATAAACATGACACAAAATTAACCACTAATTAAATTACCCCACAACTAAAAAAGTCTGGCTCCGCCTAGTTGGTTGCAAACTTTGTAATAGTAGCTCTAATCTTTAACCCAAGTTTATAATCCCATGAGACTTTTTCTTTGGATATTGGACTTGAACTCTTTCCTTAGGACCCTCTTTGTTTTGGGTGTATTGAGATTCCTTTCGGGTTTGAAAAATCTATTAATTATATATATATATATATATATATGTAAAACAATTTTTTTTTATGAGAGAGCTTGAAAAGTCTTTCCTTCCATTTTTCTTAATTTTTAAAATTTTTATTTAATTAATTATAAAGTTAGATATTCTCCCATCAACAATCAACACTTGATCAATCTAACTACATTTTTAGTATTTTTTTTTTTAAAAATGAGTTTCAATTTCTTAAACTTTAATAATTCTTGAACAATACATATTATGTAATAAGAGCATCTCCACAAGATTAGCTAAAGTACACAAAAATTTCAAAACTTAGCTTTGTTATCCAAAAATTCCACTCCAACAGAACATCTCCAAAACATTTAAAATAAAATTTTGCTAAAACGATACTCTATATTTAGAGTATCACCGTAGCAAAATGTATAAATTATTTATAATATTTTTTCTCTCCTCCTTTCCTTTCTTCCATTTTCTCCCTTTCATTATTTCCAAAGAAAAATAATACAAAAGGAATGAGAATAATATTTAAAGGAAGTAGTTAAAAATATAAAAAACTTGTTGGAGTGTGTATTAAAAAATTGAGTAACTAAAATAAAAAATGTTGTTTTTTGAGTAGCTAAATTAATTTTTATTGCGTGCGCTAAGAAAATAGATTGACTGAAAAGGTGGGAAAGAATGAGTTGGAGTAACGATAGTTTATAAATTTCATACATCACACGATGCGCCCCCTAGTATTTTTATAAAATGAGCTAAACAATTTGAAAGAGTTCCTCCAGCTAACTTCTTTTTGTTTTCTTAAATATTCCTGTAGTAACATAGCAATTGAGCAAAAAAGAGAATAAAAAACAGAGACCAAATGATGTAACATTACCATCAGAAAAAAATTGTACAAAAAACACTATTATAGTAATTAATGACACATCATTTAGCCTATGTTTTTATCCCTTTTTTGGGCCAGTTTAACATTAGTCTTAAATGACTTGCACACAAATGTTTCTATCCTAAACCTAAATCTTGAATCCGTCCTCGAAATCACACAAATAAAAGTAGGAGGACAAGGTAGCAAATGCTATGAACTATAAGGACAATTTCTTTGTTATTCGAATTTCTTCCTAGACCCTTAATTTATGTTACTATGCAAATGAGAACTACATTTCCAGTGCTATACATGTGAAGAAAGAAAAAAAAAAGATCAATCCTTATGTGTTGCAGTTGGATAATCCAAAAATATTGGCATATGCACACAATAGAATTAAAAATCATGATGAGATGTGTAATGGCCCCACATTGTGGAAACCACACTTCGATTTTTTTGTGTCGGTGTTGATGATGGAAGATGTCCGATAGGAAAGGGCATAGGAAGGTTCTTGAGGCAGCAAGTGGCCCTACTTTGTGGGACTCCCCCACAAGATGGTGATAAGTCGGTCTCTGTTATCACATGGAAGAGAGGGACAGGGATAAATGTCCTTTAGTTTTAGAGTGAGAGATTGATTTTATAAAATCAGTTTAAAATTGAGATTTTTTTGTTGAGGTTGATGCACAAGATTCTAGTATAGTTTCACGCAGCGAGATTTATTAAAATCGTGATTTAATTTAATCTGTATAGATAAGTAATCAAGGGGAGATATTAGGGAACATTTTCTTCTACGACGAGACTTGACCCCATGAACTCTCATTTGTACATGCCACTTGTTACCATTGAGCCAAAACTGCACACAAATGGGTTGTTTCAATTGAGATTTGAGGATTTTAAAAATGTATACTGTGAGAAGCATAATTGTATCACTGTAATTTGATTCACTCTTGACGAGTTAATAATCCATATTAGAATCAACCCTTTTCCATGTTGTANAAAAAATGTATAATGTGAGAAGCATAATTGTATCACTGTAATTTGATGCACTCTTGACGAGTTAATAATCCTTATTAGAATCAACCCTTTTCCATGTTGTACATGAAAAAGTTATATATATTTATATGTAAATTATAGTTTTTTTTTTCTTACAGAGTAATCAGACTTGTGCCGACCATTCTCTCAAGTTCAGTGGTTGTCACCGTAACTTAAATTAAGTTAGCATGTTCTTGAAGAACAAAAGTGGATAACCCTTAACTGGATGTGAGAAAAGATTGAACCTGAAACAACTGAATTACGAAGGGTTAGACTCAACCACTGAATTATTCTAAAAATACGTAAATCATAGTTAATTTGAGATTGATAATGTGCAAATGTGGGTTCACACAATTCTAAGATTAACAAATTTTACTCAATTTTAATTACCCACCATTCAATTACTTGAAAGTGAGAGGATGCAAATGTGCCATAGTGTAACATCTATATATTTCAATCTTAATTAGTTTTTCATATGGATCTCATCATCAATTGAGATCTAAACATAGTTGGTGTGAATATATTTTATGGGTTTTTTCAATTTTCCTAGAGATGTGCATGTTAGCATGATTTTAAATGATATTTGTCCTAACACATTCATCATTGTACCACAACAATAAGTGTCTATGATTAAGATTGATTTGAAATAATTTTCATGATCAAAATTAATGTGAAGTGACTTCCCTTTTTGTACAGATCGATTAAGGGCAGAGAAAGTTAGGGTTAGGGAATTAGAGAAGGTCTATAGTGTGGGCTCATGCTGCCTTCAATGAAATGAAAGAACGGATTAAGCTAATTTCTTATTTTTATGACAGTAATTGGATTTGTGTCTATTGTGCCAAAAGTACAGTGCGTACAATTCAAAGGTACCACTTGGTACTGTCAAACGACGGTTAGGATAGCTCGGATTGGAAAACTTCCACAAATCACCACCTTGAAGTCCAAGTTCAAATTTGCAAGAGGGTCTTCATTGTTAGCATCTGAAGTTCATGTAACTCAAAAAAATGCGTAGTTGGAACGTGATATGTTAATAAAATAAACAACGTGAGAAGAGCAGGGATGGTCAAAAACGATTTGAAGTCTAAAGTGAGCGAGCAAAAACTTGTAAAGATAGAATGAGTAGGTAAAAGTGTGTCCAAAAGCAACCTGTCTAGTTGGGAAAGCAATATGGATAGGTCGACCCTGGAATAGAGAAAGAAAAAGTGGGGAGCGGATGAATGCGCGACAAGTGAAACGAAGGAACAAATGAAACGAAAGAGATTATTGCTTTTTTATTTAATAGAAGCTTAATTTTTTATTTAAAAATATAATCTTATTGTTTTTTGAGATTAAAAGTACTATTAGTTTTGATGTTTAAGTTTCTCTACCATATCTTTTTAAAGTATTATTAATCAATTTAATTCACTTGAAATTTGGAGGGAATAAATTATAGCATTTGAAATTACAGATAGATGATTGCAAAAATAAACATATTTAGAGTGGGCAGATTGTAATCAAACTACTCAAATTTATTTTTGATTGGTTTAAATTTTTACAAGATTTTTTTAGGGTAAACTTATGGATCTAAAATTATTTGATGTGAATCTAAAATGTTTGATTTTAATTTTCTTAAGGTGTGTACACTTAAAAATTTGGGGGCTTTTTTGAAACATTGGGCCTAAAGCCCAAGATTTGTTGACATTGAGGCTAGGCCGGGCCTCTAGAACAACAATTGAATTTAATACCCTTTCATTCTTTTTTGATTGTTTTAGGTAAGTGCATTATTTTCTGATTTTTGCAAACACTTAACTATTTTTGGATTGAAGGACATTTGAAAAAAAAAAAGAAAAAGAAAAAAAACATGAGACTCCATTTACTATTGTCTATTGGTATGTGGAGGATCAAATGTAATTAATCTTACTCTTTCCTTGCAATACTAAGAGGTTTATAGTGACTGGAATATATCACACTTATATCACAATGAAACAACCTTATTATCATGCCCAAGGGTAGAGCCATGATTTCTTATTATGGGACAACGTATAAAATACTCATGCGAGATAAAACAAAAATCATAATTGTTGTATCATTATTATCGAATTTCATCGGAGTTGTTGGAGTTGTCCACGGTTTTGAAGCTCTGAACAAGCAACTCATGAAAATTGTAGCATTTGGGAGGATGAATTGGTGGAAAAGAACACGGTAAATTAAACACATAATTCAACTAGTCTCTTAAAAAAAGAAGAGCTAAAAACTCCAAATGTATCATGTCATGCTACAAGGGGGAATCATATAATCAATTGGTTTAAATAGTTGATTTATGGTATCTAAGGTTAAAGGTGAAATTTAAGTAAACAAACAAAGGCCAGAAAAAGGTTTTTCTATATGAATCGAGGGATCCGGTTAAAAGGGTGTAGCAATTTTTTTCTATAGGGCCCGTCATCAGGGAGCTGACGGGCTCTAGCGTAGGAGAGGATCGACAAGCCCAATATAAGGAATAAGAGTTTTAAATAGAGCTCCCGAAGATGACGGGCTCTAGCGTAGGAGAGGATCGACAAGCCCAATACAAGGAATAAGAGTTTTAAATAGAGCTACCGAAGTTCATAATGGAACGAAATACTTCAAAGTCATAGGTTGGGCCTCTTACTCCATAGGGGTCGTACCTCAATATAGATCTGGCTTCAGATGTTAGAGCCTGAGAGGGACAACAACTGCTTTTGGGCAAGTGGGGTTCTCAGCAAACTAATTCCCAAAAAAGATCTGGATTTGGCTCATATAGATTAAACTTTTAAGTTCTCCATAAATATAGCATATATACTCGCACAAAGAAAATCCCAAAGGAGGCACTTGTAGATCCTCTTCACTACCACAATTTCAATCAATGTTAGATTACTTGTAGTATATTCACGTAGGATCCATTATTTATATGTGGATTTCTCATTTATACGTGATTGATAATCTACCATTGAGTGAAATTGAGTGAAAGTATAATGAATAAAACCCAAATCAACTTATTCCCTCACTACAAGGTGGCTCCGCTCCTAGTCATGCCAAAGCCACACTCGGATTGATACACACTCACACTCTCGGATTTATTATATATTTTTGGATTTAATTATACACAAAGTTAGAAATGTGGGCATCATTGCTTTGGGCAAATAGTTAAAGATTGGGTTGCCAAGTATCAACAAATATTTTCGTTTTTTTATTTGTTATGTAATGTTTTTAGGCATAAATAATTACTAGTACATATATCTATATTTATACTACTAATAAAAAAAAGTTAAGTGAAAATTTTTTTATTGACTATTATATCTCTATTAAAAAGGTTAAGACCAATTATATCCTTATATATTTAAATATCAAATATTAATTAAATATTCAAATAACCTTTCATATATTTCCACTTTCACACAAATTACTGTTTCTTATAGTGTACATTAACTTATTTCACAATTTGATAACTCTTTTTCTCTCCCAAATTCTTTTCACCAACCATTTATTTTATAATATAACCATTATCTAATTCTATTTTCGCAGCCACTTTCATTGTCACTTAATTTCCTATTGATTCATTAATACACTTGTAACGTCCCAAAATTCACCTTGAAAGGCACTATCTATAACCATTCATATCATTAGAGTAACTAATGAAATTCATAAATTAAAGAAATTTCATTTGTCTTCCATGACAATTAAAACATCATCCAAAATCAATATGTCAAATCATGGCGATTACATCCAAAAAATTAAATATTATCTTATAGCGGACTAAGTAAAACATTATCATTAATATTGTTTCATAATTAACCTCCTAGTCTAGAACATAAAATAAACAACTCAAAACATCCACCTCAGGATTCACGTTCCCATCAATTTGTGCTTCCCAATGTACCTGATCATCAAATCTGAGCTCTTCTTCTAAACCATGATTTGAAAACAATGTGGTTTATAAGGGGTGAGCACTAAGTTTTGTAGAAAAATTCTCTCAAGTTTGAACAAAGTTTTGAAAATATATAAAACAGGTATGTCTAATTTTATAAAATATTATATATAACTTTTGAAATAAAACAGTGACAGTTCATCAAATCTCAAGTTTATGAAATGACAACAAATTAAACGAAGAAATAAAACCAATTTTCAAATAACAAACCATTATGTAGTAAGACTTCGCATGAATACACACATAAAGAATATCTTGACCATGTTATTTGAATACACATACTCAATCCTCGCAAGAATACACAACTTTAGGAAGGGCGTATATCGACGCATCGACAATGACGAATCCAACCCAGGAATAGTATAATAACTCTTAGCCTCAATACTCGTGAGCAAATAGTGATTTGGTCATCGCAAGGCACCAACCCCACTACGAGTGGTAGAAAACCTTCAAATCCACTCGGAGTAAGAAATACATCGACCCACCCTACGATTCCCAGTCAACGGTCACCCATGTTCATCAAAACATTCACACAAGAGATACAATATCAAACCAATTCACCAAATCAAAGGTAAATCAAGAACTATAATTCCACAAGTAAACCAAGAACCATAATTCCACTGGTATATTTCCAACATAACAACTTAAAAAAATATGCAAGAGATCATCAAGAAATATAATTTTTTTGTTCCACTAAAACACTAGAGTTTTTAAATTAAGAACAATGGAATATCAAGGCCACTACAAGAATTAAGGCCTTTTGAGACGAATTTTTTGTGACATTAAGATTTGCCGCCACAAAAAAGTCATTTTTTGCGGCATCTTTTTGCAGCAGTTGGATTGGCGTCACAAATGATAAATTTTTCATTACCTTTTTTTTGTAATGGGCTATGCCCTGTCGCGAATAATGTGACAAGATAATGATGAAGTTATTTTAAAAAAAAAAAAATTGGCCTTTTGTTTTTGCTTGTTTTTCCCCCAATAAATAAAATTACCTATTTTTATATTTCCTATTCATTTTTCCTGTTCTCATTGATTAGCTTTGTTTTATAAAAAATATCAAGCATTTAAGATAATTTCACAAAAAATTAAAGAATTCATCAAAAAACTAAAATAGACGAGCTAATGATAAAGTCATCAAGAAAGACTCCTAATATATAAATAACACCAATTCTATAAGGGTAATATCCCCTTTTTTGTATTTGTGATAGAATTGAACCCTTAATGGAATAGGATATTAGCTAGGTTAAACCCAATGTTTTTAAAACCCGACCCAGCCCAATGGGTTGACCCAAAGAATTGGTGAACCGGACCAATTATTATATTAGATCTTTTTTGCAAAAAAAACCACTCAAAACTCGATCAATTAGCTGGTTCCTTCCCTCAACCATTCAAACTGGGGAGTTTTTGACAACTCGGGCAGTTCAAATAAATGACTATAGGCAAAATATTAGTCAGACCCCTCCTAGTTTATTATATCTTTATGAACACCCCATCTATTATTAAAAAATCACTGACACCTCCTTCTAGTTTATATTTAAACATTATTGACACCCTATCCCATTAAACCATCATTTCTAACAAAACAAATTCATCTAAAATACCAAAAATGTCCCTACATAAACCCCAAACAATATTTCTACATAAAATTTTAATTTGAACCGATTAAAATTTATTTTTCTAAATATTAAATTCGAGTTTATTAAAATTTATTTTTCTACATATTAAAAATTTGAGCTAATTAAAATTTGATTCAAGTTGGTTAAATTTTATTTTTTTACATATTAATTCAAGCCTCTTNTTAAAACATCATCCAAAATCAATATGTCAAATCATGGCGATTACATCCAAAAAATTAAATATTATCTTATAGCGGACTAAGTAAAACATTATCATTAATATTGTTTCATAATTAACCTCCTAGTCTAGAACATAAAATAAACAACTCAAAACATCCACCTCAGGATTCACGTTCCCATCAATTTGTGCTTCCCAATGTACCTGATCATCAAATCTGAGCTCTTCTTCTAAACCATGATTTGAAAACAATGTGGTTTATAAGGGGTGAGCACTAAGTTTTGTAGAAAAATTCTCTCAAGTTTGAACAAAGTTTTGAAAATATATAAAACAGGTATGTCTAATTTTATAAAATATTATATATAACTTTTGAAATAAAACAGTGACAGTTCATCAAATCTCAAGTTTATGAAATGACAACAAATTAAACGAAGAAATAAAACCAATTTTCAAATAACAAACCATTATGTAGTAAGACTTCGCATGAATACACACATAAAGAATATCTTGACCATGTTATTTGAATACACATACTCAATCCTCGCAAGAATACACAACTTTAGGAAGGGCGTATATCGACGCATCGACAATGACGAATCCAACCCAGGAATAGTATAATAACTCTTAGCCTCAATACTCGTGAGCAAATAGTGATTTGGTCATCGCAAGGCACCAACCCCACTACGAGTGGTAGAAAACCTTCAAATCCACTCGGAGTAAGAAATACATCGACCCACCCTACGATTCCCAGTCAACGGTCACCCATGTTCATCAAAACATTCACACAAGAGATACAATATCAAACCAATTCACCAAATCAAAGGTAAATCAAGAACTATAATTCCACAAGTAAACCAAGAACCATAATTCCACTGGTATATTTCCAACATAACAACTTAAAAAAATATGCAAGAGATCATCAAGAAATATAATTTTTTTGTTCCACTAAAACACTAGAGTTTTTAAATTAAGAACAATGGAATATCAAGGCCACTACAAGAATTAAGGCCTTTTGAGACGAATTTTTTGTGACATTAAGATTTGCCGCCACAAAAAAGTCATTTTTTGCGGCATCTTTTTGCAGCAGTTGGATTGGCGTCACAAATGATAAATTTTTCATTACCTTTTTTTTGTAATGGGCTATGCCCTGTCGCGAATAATGTGACAAGATAATGATGAAGTTATTTTAAAAAAAAAAAAATTGGCCTTTTGTTTTTGCTTGTTTTTCCCCCAATAAATAAAATTACCTATTTTTATATTTCCTATTCATTTTTCCTGTTCTCATTGATTAGCTTTGTTTTATAAAAAATATCAAGCATTTAAGATAATTTCACAAAAAATTAAAGAATTCATCAAAAAACTAAAATAGACGAGCTAATGATAAAGTCATCAAGAAAGACTCCTAATATATAAATAACACCAATTCTATAAGGGTAATATCCCCTTTTTTGTATTTGTGATAGAATTGAACCCTTAATGGAATAGGATATTAGCTAGGTTAAACCCAATGTTTTTAAAACCCGACCCAGCCCAATGGGTTGACCCAAAGAATTGGTGAACCGGACCAATTATTATATTAGATCTTTTTTGCAAAAAAAACCACTCAAAACTCGATCAATTAGCTGGTTCCTTCCCTCAACCATTCAAACTGGGGAGTTTTTGACAACTCGGGCAGTTCAAATAAATGACTATAGGCAAAATATTAGTCAGACCCCTCCTAGTTTATTATATCTTTATGAACACCCCATCTATTATTAAAAAATCACTGACACCTCCTTCTAGTTTATATTTAAACATTATTGACACCCTATCCCATTAAACCATCATTTCTAACAAAACAAATTCATCTAAAATACCAAAAATGTCCCTACATAAACCCCAAACAATATTTCTACATAAAATTTTAATTTGAACCGATTAAAATTTATTTTTCTAAATATTAAATTCGAGTTTATTAAAATTTATTTTTCTACATATTAAAAATTTGAGCTAATTAAAATTTGATTCAAGTTGGTTAAATTTTATTTTTTTACATATTAATTCAAGCCTCTTAAAATTTATTTTTTACGTATTAAAATTCAAGCCAATTTGAGTTCTACCCGAGTTGCTAGCGCCGATTAAAATTCGCTTTCAAGTCTATTAAAATTTATATTTTTTTATTTATTAAAATTTGTGTCAATTAAAATTTGAGTCAATTAAAATTTATATTTTTTTATGTATTAAAATTTGGGCTGATTAAAATTCAACGTGAATTGATTAAAATTTGATTTGAGTCAATTAAAATGATTTTTAATTGACTCAAATAAAATTTTAATTGGTTTTAAATTTTAATACGTAAAAAAAATAATTTTTAATCTACTCAAATTTTATGCGTAAAAAATAAATTTTAATTTGTTCGAATTGAATTTTAATCAACCCGAATTTTAATACGTAAAAAACATTAAAAAAGATAGGAGGTCTCATTGAAGATAGGCTTATCTAAGGGGGTGTGGATGAAGTTTGTTCTCAAATATATTATGGACAATTAAGTATTCTAGTTAATATTTTTAATCTGACAGGTGTTAGTAAAGATTTAGAAAATAGAGGGGTTATCTTTGAATGTATGATAAACTAGAGGGGGAGTTGTTGAAATTTTCCCAAAACCATAACAACCATGTTTGTCACTTTTTTTTTGACATTTTCCCCCTAATCATCTGTTGCTTTGGTTGGCCTTTGCATCTCTCGAGTACTAGATGACTGAAACTCCTCATCCTCAAGCACTCACTCATCTTTCGCTCTACTGTGATTCGCTTTGTCGATCGAAGTCAAACTTTGACAAAAATTTGCGGCCATTGACAGTCATCGTTGAAGATCTATTGCGACTCTCGACCACCATCGTGAAAGATCTGCTTCACTCATTAAGACGTGGGCTCTACATTGTGATTTCATTCGTTCACTTGAACAGTAAGTACATCTCTTTGTCTCTTTGCAATTTAGGAGGAGTTAGTTGATACTTGATATTGTATAAATTTTGACCTATTTCAATTGATTCATTATCAATTTCAAACTGTGCAATTTGGAGCAGTTCAGTATATTAGCAAATTTTGGATGAATCTTGAAATTATTTGCAACTGATTATTTCTCGGGAAAATGACAAATTCTACAGACGAAAGAAAAATGTACATAAAATCAAGAATTTGTTTGGATGGAGGCGCAGTGAGTGATTGGATTGAGAGGGCAATATGGAGGGTGATTTTCTCAGGAAAATGGTAAGGTGTGATGATTTTCTTGGGAAAATTGAGGGGGAATAGATAGGTGATTGAGGAGAACAAGAGAGCCAATCTTGAAATTATTTGTTATTGATAGAATCCACATTTAATCTAGTGTCAATTATAAGATTACCGTCTAAGTGCTCTCAGAGATTTTGGAAGTTTTGTTCTCTAACTATTCTTGAAAAAAGAAATTGTAATTTGTTTTCTAAAATTTTCATTCGTATATAAAAAATAACAAGGGAGACTTATGGTCTAACCTATTTATTTTAGCAAGATTACAATACAAAATAAACAAAATTTGAAAATAATATTGCTTGAGGGATTACTGACAATTCAATACTGCAATGAGAATATTGAATGAGAGAGAAAAGTGCTTTTTGATGCAACTTCTCAAATGTTAATGGTTCATGTTTATTTTTCTCCATGGTGAGATGATATAAATTTCTCTTCTCTTTCATTATCCTGTATGAAATTCTTGCTTAATTTCGAAGTCTGCTATAGATAACTTGGAAAACACTGAGGTTTTATCCGGTGGGAGAATGGTACGATTAACTCCTCATATGGACCATGTTTGTTCACTAGAAAAAAGAAGGGGTTGATGATTTATTGCAGTTTATACACACTACGATTACAATTTATAAGTGCTTTGTAATTTTCAATTACTAAGATTGTTCCACGTTTAATTTGTTGCTCACTTTTTATGATATTTATTATTCTAGTGGGAATAGCTAGTCCTATATAAGCCAATGCTGATTTTTTGTTGATATACTAGTCCTCATGTTGCGATTGGATCTATGGTTTTGAAAATTAAAATGTGTAGTAAATAAGGGAGTTTTCAATTTATCCAAAGGACAATCAACTTATTCTTAAATTGGTTGCCCGACACGACATGACTATAAAATTAAGACGATTGATTAATACACAAAATAATGGGTTGGATTAATGTTTGAAACTTGTAATGCATTAGACAAATTTTTTTATTTTCATGGGTATTGACACAAATACAAACACGACACGACACGAATTAGAATAACACAATCCAAAAATAGCAATACGCAAATGAGACGACACAAATTGATACTCCTAGACTTTGGGAACTTAAAGTAATAATTATTTTATTTTTTTGGGTAATTTAAATGATAATTGTTTATTGACTGCATTCTATGATAGATAAAATAAATTTTCAGCTAATTAATGATATTATTCTTGAAGTTTTATTCTTGCTCTTGGATTTTGATTAATTCGCTAGACAAAGCAAACAAGTATGTTTGGCAAGAGATGAGATCTTTCTTTTGAGACATAATCAAGGATGCCTAAAAAGAAATACTGTTTATAATGATTTGTTACCTTATGCTTCTCTGCCTTGTATTATATACCATTGCAATTTACAAGGCCCTCCACTTTTAAAACTTCTTGTCAAGTATTTTCTTGCACATAGGAAGGCGTAGGGGGCTGAAATTATAACTATATGTATAGCATAAACCATCCTAAGTTATAGCTTGTAGGTTAGCAAATTTGTTTTCTTATGATGCAAAGTGTGATACACTACGGGCAATTCATATGTTAGATATTAATGTTATGAATTATAATATCGCTTCACATATGATCTATTTTTCAATTTTTTTTATTGAGATATTTCTTGTATTTATTAGATTATGCTACATCTGTTTTATAAGTAGCTTAAACATTGGAAGTCTTTCATGTAATTATGTTTCTATATTTTTCATGTAAATTGAATAATGGTTCTCATAAGCTAAAGTTTTGTTCTTCAGTTCAGGTTAGTTGAAATATGGACAAGAGTTGGATTGATTTATCAGATAGAGTATCAATAGAATACATGAATGGGGTTGATCAATTCCTCAATTTTGCATACAGTAATAAGGCAGAAGGTTTAACAATCAATTGCCTTAGTAAAAGATGTGCAAATCGCTTCTTTTTTCCAAGAGAGATTGTGCGTAACCATTTCAGTTACCATGGCTTCTTAAAGAAGTATAAGAATTGGATTAATCATAGAGAACCGTACATGTCTTTGTATGGTAACCAAGAAAATGAAAGTTATGTTGATTTAGATGTTAGGGACAATATGGTTGAAATGAGGCGATAGGAATTACAAATGTCGGTGAAAATGTTGATTATGATGAACCACCTACAAATGGTCCCTAGTCAGGGGCTAATGAAGAAACAAGAAGGTATTTTAAACTTCTAGAGGAAGCAGAAAGTGAATTGTATCCGGTGTGTAAAAATTTTACGACATTTTTGTTTATCGTTCAACTTTTGCATATAAAAGTGCTTAATAGATGGACACATAAGTCTGTTACGATGTTGCTTTAGTTCTTGTTTGAGCTTTTGCCTAAGGGAGCTAAACTTCCTAATTCATACTATGAAGCCAGAAAGGTAATTGATGACTTGGGCTTTACCTATAAGACGTGGGATGCATGCTCTAACAGTTGTATGTTGTTTATAAATGAGGATGAAGGACGTGATTAGTGTGATATATGTAACACTTCTAGATGGAAACATCAAGAAGGTAATCCAAGTATCGGCACTTCCAAAGGTAAACAAATAGCTACATAACAGGTGAGATATTTTCCTTTGAAGCCAACACTACAAGACTGTTTATGTCATCAAAAACCTCTTCACTCATGAGATGGCATTTTGAGGGACGAATCGATGACTGTGTATTGAGGCATCCTGTTGATTCTCTAGCATGGAAAACTTTCAATTTGAAAAACCCAATGCTTTCCAGTGACATTCGAAATGTCATGCTTGGGTTAGCAACTAATGGATTTAATCCATTTAGGTCCATGAATATTGTTCATAGCACTTGGTCTGTCATATTGATTCCATACAACTTACCACCATGGTTGTGCATGAAACAACTATTTTTTTATTCTATCTGTGCTTATTGATGGACCTAAAGGACCTGACAACAAGATTGATGTATATTTGCAACCATTAATTGAGGAGTTGAAGGAACTATAGAAAGATGGTATTCATACTTTGATGCATCAAGCAATCAAATGTTTCAAATGCACGCAACATTGTTATGGACAGTTAGTAATTCCTTGTATATGCAACTTGTCAGGGTAGAGTACGAAGGGTGAATATGCATGTCCATCTTGTAATACGAAACCTCGGTCTTATTGGTTGAAGTATTGTAGAAAGTATTCTTATATAGGTTACCGTCAATGGTTACCTTACGGTCACAAATTTTGAAAGATCAAAGACTCGTTTGATGGCACACGAGAGTATGGATGCAAGCCTACTACTTTGTCTGGAACCTATCTATTGCTACAGTTAGAATCAGAACATATTTTGACTGAGTACAAAAAGGATGATCTTATGGAAAGGAAAAACAAAATAATACATAGGGACAAAACCAGGTTTGAAAAAAATGGTTGGAAGAAAAAGGGTATTTTCTTTGAGCTGCCATATTGGAAGCATAATTTAATTAGGCACAACCTTGATATGATGCATATAGAAAAAAATGTTTGTAACAATCTATTGTGGACAATATTAGGAGTGGTGGGGAAATCTAAGGACCATTTGAATGCACGACGTGATCTACAAGAGATGGATATTAAAAGACCATTACATCCACAATCTAGAGGTTCTAGTAAAGAGTATTTGCCTCCTACACATTTTGCAATGAATAAGAATGAGAAATATAATTTTTGCAAAGTTTTAAAAAATGTTAGAGTACCAAATGGATATGCATCAAATATTTCACGTCGTGTAAATGTGAATGAGCGAAGTATTTGGGGTCTTAAGAGTCACGACAATCATATTTTGATGTAACAACTTATTCTTCTGGCTATACGCAAATCATTGTCTAAGAATGTGGTTCAACCTATAATTGAATTATGTAATTTCTTCAGCAAATTATGATCGAAAGTGAACTGTGCTTTAGATCTGGAATATGTTCAGGACTGTATCGTCCTTACACTTTGTCATCTTGAGAAAATCTTTCCACAATCCTTCTTTGATATAGTGGAGCACTTATCTATAAATTTAGCTGATAAAGCATTGATTGCTGGAACAGTAAGGTTTCGATGGATGTATCCCATTGAAAGGTGTGTGTTACTTCCTTATGTAAAGGGTCTATCAAATTTTTTATCTACTTTTCATTTTTATCTTAAATTTCAATTATAGGGTGTACTTATAATTGTTCGTCTATGTATCTTCTTACTCTTAAATAGTATGTGCGTAATCGCGCTCATCCCGAGAGCTCAATAGTCAAAGGTTACTTAATGGAAGAATGCATAAGTTTCTGTGCAAGATATCTTGATGATGTGGAAACCAAGTCTAACTGACCATTGAGGAACTATGATGGTGGTGAAGCTTTAAGTCGTAGTGTGGGGGAGAGCCTTCAAATTCACCATGATAATGTAACGTGGATACAGACTCATCGGTATGTTCTATTCAATACAAACTCAGTCGCACCATTCATAAAGTAAGTTATATATAACCCAAATTCTTGAGCTAGAATTTTTGAACAATTTATGCAATTTACATGTAACTATTGAACTATACAGTAACCACCTTGAACTTCTTCGAAGTCAAATGCCTCATGCGGATGACCACCAAATTCAGCGCATGCACATGAAAACATTTCACACATGGTTTATGGAACATGTATGTATTATATATATAATAATACATATGATTTATGTTTTTTAACTTTATATTGTTCTTGCCCTTTAATTTTAAATAATTGTGTAACACAAGTATAGGTGAAAACTATTCGAAAATCAAGTAATGTCAATCACTCAGATAAAATCAACATATTGGCAGATGGTCCCCATTACTCAGCATGGAGATATAAAGCATATATTTTCAATGGATTTCAGTTTCAGGTTAAGGACATGGATAACCGTCGAAGTACTCAAAATAGTAGTGTGACCTTAAAGGCAGATACTATAAGTTATGATAGTCGAAAAGATAACAACCCTCATGTAGGTGTTGTATCATACTATGGAGTCTTAAGCGACATTATCAAAATTTGGTACATGAATGATTTGAAATATTTGCTCTTTAAGTGTGATTAGATTAATAACAATGTAGGGAAGAAGGAAGCTGACTTTAATTTTACATTATTAAACTTCAAGCAGTTATTGTATTGAGACGATCGGTTTACAAATGAACCTTTCATCTTAGCATCCTAAGCTGAATAAGTTTGGTATGTTGAAGACCCTTTAGAACCCAATTGGCATGTTGCCATGAAGATGTCTCAGAGGGATTTGTTTGATATGCAATCTAATGAAGCTCAATCAGAACCTTATAACCATGAAGAATTGGATGAAAATGTGATGCTCCATGGTTATGATGTTAGTTGGGTGAGGCAAGAAGCAGAAGGAACAACATGTACCTTAAATAATGTTGCTTTAGGGGATGTCCAAGTGGATGAGTGTGATGATGGTTGATGTTCTTTGATATGTATATATAGGCATTTGTTTCATATTATTTTGAAAAAATAAGAGGTATTTTTGAAAGTTTTTTTTAACTATTATTTTTCAAAGAATGATACTAATATGTGCATATCTTGTTTACAGATATGTCAAAGAGGAAAGGAAATACTATATCTGAGATATTGTGTGTGCATACATCATCTAACACTATGCATAAGCATTCACAACCATTATCACAGGCGCTATCTTCCAAGTCATTGTCATGTGTACAGTCTTCCCAGCCACCATTAAATAGATAGTTAGGTATATGTATAAGATAGTTTAATATTTTAATATTATTACGTTATATATTTGTCAACTTTTAGTAATTGATGATCTTTATTTGGAATAGACACAAGTGACACAGTTTCGACCAAGCGAGGTAGATGTCCAGCTAAGGGTCCTAAGGATTGGGGAACTGGAGTAAGACTTGAGATTGAGTTTGATTCCAAGTTTTAGTCAGTAGGGAAGAATGCAAAATGGCTAAAGTTAGCGTTGGGAAATATAGTACACAATGGGCATAAATTTCCTCCCACTTATATCGATTGGACTTCAATACCTATTGATATACTTGATACAATTTGGAAAGAAGTGGAGGTATAAATTTAACTCATCAAAATTTTATTTTTCAAAAAAAAAAAAAAGAATGATGACCTCAATTATATGCTAATTTCTTAGCACATAATTTTAGGATAATTTGACATATGCTCCTCCTGGTTATAAACCAGTCTGCTTGAAGGCATGGTAAGAATTGGAGAGATCACAAACATCTAGTAAAGATAAATTTTTGTGAACCCCACAAGAATGATGAGAAACTTAGATCATTAATTCTAATTGATATTGTACCAGAGCAATGGGTAGAGTTAGTATGGTATTGGGTGAGTGATGTAGCTGAGGTACGAGAATGAATTTATATCATTGCCTATATGTGAAATATTGACTTTGAATAATGTTTAATTGTTGTTATAGGAAATAGTAGATCCAAATTCAAAGAATAGAAAACTACAAGGCCCAGTTCATAGGTGTGGGCGAACACATTTCACCGAGTTATGTAGAGAGGTAAATGATTATCAAAATTAATATATTTTGATATGTATTTTTGTGTTTACATTTGATGATAAACCCGAATTTTGATATTTTTTTAGGCTTGTAGATGGAACAAAATGGAGAGGGCACTGATAAAATGAGCATATATATTAAATCACGCACTAAGAATGGTGTTCCATGTGACCATGACGTGGCGCTAGTCATTGTATCACATTCTTATGCTTTATTTTTGAGTTTTTAATAATTTTTTTAATGTTTTAAATCTATAATTATTGAATATCTCAAATTATAAGCTGAATTCGATGCGCAACTTTCTCAATATGATGAGTCAGATCGTATACTAGCTCTTTGGGATCAAATTTTCCACAAGTCGTTCGGAGGAGATGGACATGGATACTGTAAGACCTACAATACTGGTATGCCTCGAAGTTTAGTGTACCAAAAAGACACAAGCTCATCCGATGCACCAAAATCCTACTTTCATTGAGAAAATATGTCATGTGTGTGAAAAATTAGAGCCGCAAACTAAAGCTGAAATTGACAAGGTTCATGCAATGATTGGTTTGTTGGAATCACAAGCCGATAGTGTAGATGGATCTAGGGTTAATGCCAATCAGGTGGTGTATAAGAAATGTTATATTTTTATTTGACCAACATTAAACTCTATGACGCAACATTTTAATATGTGGTATAATGTATCTTATAGGTTCCAGACACGTCTAGTGCACATCAGCTATTAAGGAAGTTGAACAACAAAATATCTCCACGGTCAATTGAGAAGTCGTCCATACCATCTCCATCTCCCTTGCCTTCAGATGAGATGAAATGAATTTGAATTTTTTGTATTTGACATTTGATTAATTTGTTAGGTTGGATGTACTATTAAAGGTATGAATAATAATTTTAGCTTTGAGTGTGTAGGAAATGGCTTCATTAATGGATGAAGGGTGCATAAAGTTTCAACTTTGGGTTAGAGGGCTATGTTGTTTTTTTGGGAATTGAAATAAGCGAGTTTGTGAGCAACTGTGAATGCACGTTATGTGATGTTTGTTGTATCATTCTTCCCAATACATTTCACAAGGTCCCGCTAGTGAAAAACTTATCTAATGTTGTGAAAATATTATATACATGCACACTTCTAAAAATAACAAAGAAAATGAGGTTCTTGAAGAAGTTAGTCTACAGATATATTTATTTTGTATACCATATTTTCAATTGTTATGAACAACTATGCATTAGACATTTGACTGCATTGTGCATTTTATTGTAGGTTGGAACTAAAGTAGGTTTGTTAAGTTCTAAAATTCCAAAGTGCATATTAGCAGAGGGTATTCTTGTTAGTACGGATCCATTGGCCGAAGTGAATGGAATACACTTGAGTTCAAATTTTTGAAAAGTATTTATTGAAAAGGCGATTGAGAGTAATGCATGTTTGACAAGACTTCATCAAGGAGTCAAACCAGTTGGGAATGCTATTCAACGAAAAGTTTTTTGGTCATCTATTGATGTATGTTCAACTTCTTTCAATTCTTTAATACATATACCCATATTTTTTTCCTATGTTGTAGTGGTATTTTAATAACAAAAGTTTTAATTATTTTTTTCAGGTACTATTGAAATGGTAGGTGATTTGCGGAAGAGTTATGGAAGGCCCTAGAATTTTTTTTTTTTAACATTTTTATAATAAGCATATGTGGATACAACATTGAACCTTTTGTTTTAATTTTATCTTTTTTATTTGCACTTGGGGAATTAACATTATACTTGGTAGATTTTAAACTGTTTTGTCTAATTGATGATTTTTTTATGTATATATATGAACATATTTTTACTTGGTGTTTAGATTTATATATGAATGGAATTGTATGTCGATTTATTTGACTGTGATAAGTCTTTTTAGCCCACTACAAGAAAATATATTTTTTTGTGATGGCAACAAGAAGCTGCAAAAAGTACATTTGTCATCACAAATACTTTTTGCGGTGACTTTGAGATGACATTTAGTAGCCGCAATAAGCAGTGCCGCAAAAAGTATTTGAGGTGGCATTACGCCGTCGCAAAAAACATTAATGGCAGAAATTGCCTGTCACTAATGTTTTCATGATTATTAATCGATAACCTCATTCAAGACATGATATAATTTGCAAAAAAAAAACCAAGAACAATGATTTCATAACATATATATATGATTTAAAATTAAAACATACATATATATTAATCCTAACCTCAATAAACAAGTTTTGGAATAAACTACCTTGAATCTGTAGTTTGTGTGTAAACCTAGCGTACTTGATTTGTTCTAACATGAGAATCCCCCTTCAATCTCATGTTTCTTTCTTTCTCTCTTGCTCTCTAAGACTGCCTAAGGTTGAAAACTGATGAAATACAGTTAAAGGGACGTCCTTATGGTATTTATAGGGTGAAAAACGGAGAAAAATCTTAAAACTAATCAGGGCCATTTTTAGGGTAGCGTCCGAACGGTCCTTGGACTGCAAACTCACTGTTTTGGATGAAAATTAAGGTTTTATGGCAGGGAGTATCATTTGGACGGTGCCAACTTTCTGCCCTGACTTCTGTAGTAGTTTTAACCTATTTAGAAGTCGATTCATGAACTGTTCGTAATACACTTTTATAGGCCTTGAAGTCTAGTTTCTAATAACCAAAAATCAACTCAATCGGAGTTAGCTGTAAAAATTTATGGCTAAAATACTAAGGTAGTGTCAAATTTCTTGCTGCCCGAATCCTTTCTAAAATGCACTTTAACTCCAAAATACTTTCTAACTTTTAATACATGTCATTTACCTCTCTCAAGGTTTCTCGACCTTCCGAATTCAATGAAAACCTTATTTTGACCTAAAAATATTTAGAAATCTACATAATCACTGTTCTCAAGGTTAAACATATTCAAAATTAAATTTGACCCGAAAGTCAATTCGTCCAAAACTCAAACTTCATGATCAATTTTTAAACAATAATTCTAAGTTTATACCATCATTTTATTCATCTTATAAGAACTCTTAAGATAATATTATCCTTATTTAATTTTAATGCGGGGTCTTACAACACTTGTGCATAATTGTTTAAATAACAATATATAAAAAGTCACTTTTTTACGCATACTATAAAAACTTCCACTTTGTTTCATTGACTTTTTGGCCTTTCAAATTCTAACTTACTATTGATTAGCCAGTTTGAAATTTTTTATTTCATACACATTCCGCCTTCTTTTATAACAATCGAAACACAAAAATCAAAAAATCCCTATAGTTGTTAAGTTCCTCAAATATGTGAATTATTTTCTTTATTTCTCTTTCCACCAACTAATTGATCTCACTTTTTATTCTGTGTGTGAATGTGTATGTTCCCTTTATTTTTTGATTCTAATTAAAGTTTGTTCATTTTGACAATGAAGAAAACTCAACATCTAAGAGTGGCCGACAGTGGATAACATATGAAGACAAGGATCTGACATAAGGTATGACCATAGTTTTGTTCAATCTCACTATTTTATATTGATTTTGACTAGATAAATGTTAGAAGAATTTGGCAAGTTTAGTGGTTTGGTCAATGTAAATATAGGCCTTCAAGAATATATAATCAAGCGCAAAACACAGATAAATAATTTATCAAAACACAAGAATATTGATATCTACTAATATGTGCAAATCCTCTATAATAAGATAACATAAACTTTATATAGCTATCTATTGTTTTGTCTAATCTAACATAACTATTAGATATGCTCATGTACTCATTCCTTATAATTTTAGGAGGTAAATTTATTTGGTTTGTTGTGTTGTCTCAACCTTGCTCAGTAGTCATCTCCTCATGTTGCAGACACTACAATAGTGAAGTGAAAAAAAAATCTAAACAGATTGGGAGGATGAAATAACTTTGGCCACTCGGCACTGCACTTAATCAAGGCTATGAAAAAAATGAAGAAAAATTCTTTGCCAAAGGATTGCTAGTAGAGTCTTTTCAATTAGAAATCCATTTTGTTTTTTAGATGATAGGAAATAAAGTAAATTGAAACAAAATATTTAANATTGATTAGCCAGTTTGAAATTTTTTATTTCATACACATTCCGCCTTCTTTTATAACAATCGAAACACAAAAATCAAAAAATCCCTATAGTTGTTAAGTTCCTCAAATATGTGAATTATTTTCTTTATTTCTCTTTCCACCAACTAATTGATCTCACTTTTTATTCTGTGTGTGAATGTGTATGTTCCCTTTATTTTTTGATTCTAATTAAAGTTTGTTCATTTTGACAATGAAGAAAACTCAACATCTAAGAGTGGCCGACAGTGGATAACATATGAAGACAAGGATCTGACATAAGGTATGACCATAGTTTTGTTCAATCTCACTATTTTATATTGATTTTGACTAGATAAATGTTAGAAGAATTTGGCAAGTTTAGTGGTTTGGTCAATGTAAATATAGGCCTTCAAGAATATATAATCAAGCGCAAAACACAGATAAATAATTTATCAAAACACAAGAATATTGATATCTACTAATATGTGCAAATCCTCTATAATAAGATAACATAAACTTTATATAGCTATCTATTGTTTTGTCTAATCTAACATAACTATTAGATATGCTCATGTACTCATTCCTTATAATTTTAGGAGGTAAATTTATTTGGTTTGTTGTGTTGTCTCAACCTTGCTCAGTAGTCATCTCCTCATGTTGCAGACACTACAATAGTGAAGTGAAAAAAAAATCTAAACAGATTGGGAGGATGAAATAACTTTGGCCACTCGGCACTGCACTTAATCAAGGCTATGAAAAAAATGAAGAAAAATTCTTTGCCAAAGGATTGCTAGTAGAGTCTTTTCAATTAGAAATCCATTTTGTTTTTTAGATGATAGGAAATAAAGTAAATTGAAACAAAATATTTAATTTTTTTTCCCTAGAAGTTTGAGGGTATCAAGCTAACCTTGATAAAAGCTTAGGAGTTGTTTCTCTTAGAATAAGAAAACAAAATTACAATTCATAATAGTCCATGAGCAACACACGTGTACACCAACTAGTATAAATAAATGTATGTACATATTTGGGTTAAAAAACAAGGGTGAAAGCAAAACCTTATTGTTTATAATGACCATAATTATAAAGGTTTGTGTGTTTGGGGGTAAGGGGGAGGATGATTGAGAAGAGACGTGGACATAGTGAAATTATAAGGACAGATGCTCAGGAGGAAGCCAGGGCAGTAGCTAGGAGTGTTCAAATTTTTGATTACCTATAATTTTTTACCCTATCCAACCCTATTGATTGGTTAACCAAAAAATTTGGGTAAGAATGCGAAAGATTTTTTGGTATTCCAATTAAATCAGGTAAGAATGCGGAATACCTATCAGTTTTCGTATTCTTACCCTACCCTAACCGCATATATTTATTGAAGCAGTTATGATTTTTGATGTGTTTCATATGATTTAAATATAAAATAATTGTTATTGTAATTGTGCAACAATTATAATGGATTGATATTTATGCCTTGTCTTGTGTTTTATTGTAATTGTTTTAGGTTTTAGTGTTATTAGTTTATTGTGTTGTTAAATTAATGCAAGTTACTTAATTGAATTGTTAAAATGATCCACAAATTAAAAACTACAAAATGTGTCCGATTTTCTGATGGAAGTTGGGTAGGAATATTACACTTGATCGGTAAGGTAGGTAAAAAAAAAAAATTCGTAAAATATTGGGTAAAAAAAGGAAAGATCATATTTTTTACTCATAAGATAGAGTGAACAACCCTATCGGCAGCCATGATAATGTGACCTGACAAACATTGTAAGGTTTGCATATGAAAAGTCTACATGTTATGTGCCACGCTAAAACAAGCGCTCACGGTGCAATACGTCAATGCACGTAGCTTAAATCTTATGCAACAGTTTGAGACAAATACCACCATCAAGCAAATACGTTAACACAAAACTAGCTAAACGCTGCACAAAGTTGGCTAAATACAATTAATTAATCATGGATTATACACACAATGAATATGATATGGTATGAATTTGATTATACACTATTACAAACAGATCAATATGGATTGACTAAATTTTGACATGACACGCCTTACAAAATTTAAAAACATAAAACGGCACAACCAATTAATAGCCTTATAGTATTGTTGTTTATAGTTAATGAGGTGCTTTGAACATGAACGTTGGGATAGTAGTAGATCAGGAAAAATGAGTATTCGTCTAAATTCGTCTCATTTGGACCAGAAATTGATCATATGTATTAGATGGTAGAAGTATTTTGAAATATGAAAAGAGCTCTAATTGAATTTTGAAATATTTAATTAGTTTACTCTAATCAAAACATTATATGTGTCGTTTGTAATCACTCACACAATTTTTTTAAAACAATTTCAAAATTTAAACTTTCAATCATCTTTCTTATAGAAAAAGATAATAAATTTCGTGCATTGCATGCAATGCCTGCTAGTACCTTGTATTACAATACAACAGATCTATTGGTTCGTTTCAAGGATCAAAATATCGTTTTGAAACGGTCGAAACGTTTCTGTTTCCAAAGAGATCGAAATGAAACAGTGATAGAATTAAAATTCTAATATTTCAAGATATTCCATAATGTTTTTAAATGTATTATAATATTTCAATACATTTGCACAATTTTGTTAAAATATTTCAAGATATTTCAAAATACTTTGATATACTTCCATTAATATTTTAGAAAAATAATTCTTAAATTTTTTAATTTTTTCATTATGTTTCCGAAACGAATCGAAACGTTTTCGAAACATGTCAAAACGTTTCCGTTTTCTAGGCCATTGAAATAATACACCGATGATCCTTGGTTCGTTTTAGTCTAATATTATAAACTGAGGTAGTCAAACAAAGTTTCCTGATAGAGTTGCGAGGGATTTTACCCTTCCAGGAAGTTTAAGAGAAACCCACCAAATATTTCCCTAAAAAAAAAGAAAGAATTGCACTTTGCACGCCGAATGATTTCAAAAATTTTAATTTACACTCTCAAAAATTAATTTTTTTCACAGTACACTTCAATTTCTTAAAATTATAAGGATAGATCCTTAGGATTGATCCCAAGTACTCCATAAACTTTAACTTCGACCAAAATTAATATAACATGCGACATCATGGTGAGCTTCCAAGAAGCCAAGTGGTTGATCTTCGATAGTCGATAATTAAATACTTTTAAAGATGTCAATAAATTAGGTTCAATAGTATCGCTCTTTGAATTATTGCTTAACCAAGTTTTTAAGTGGTGCCAACTACCCGGACCAACTTTGAGCTACTCTGGGTTTTAAAATTTATTAAGTTCAGACATAATTTATTGACGCTATGCTGGAACATCTAAATCATGGAAGACAAGGCATTCCAATTGGAGAATTGATTCGCTTGGCCATATTCTATTACATGAATAAAATGATTTCTTCCGTATAAGACCGAAAATGTCAAAGAAAAAGGTCTTTATTTAATCGTATAAAGAAACTTAAACCTTTAAAGATCTATATAAATCTTCCCCAAAGTTGTCCAGGGCCTACTTGGCCCTTGCGAAAGATCGGTTAATATTTTGGAAGATTATGAACGCACAATTGACAAATAAAGGGAATAAAATAATCAAAACGGAGAACAATTTCAATGTTCAAAACAAGTGAAAAAAGGGTAAATTCCATTTTACCCCTTCTGGTTTGGGTCAGATGCACTTTTATCCCCCTTGTGTTTTTTTAATAGGCATTTCACCCATTATATTTTTGCACTAAGATGCTACCGTTACAAATTCTGTTCAAATTAACGAAATCTGTAATGCACGAGCCAAGGCAGAGTGTTCAGGTGCAAATTTTTTGATCAAAGTCAACTTTCTATTAAAAAGACAAAAATACCCTCATTCTTCTAGACTTTCGCCTTTCTCTTTTTGTTTCTCAACCTCTCTCACCAACCCACGACCACCGCCTCCTGCAATCAATCCCTCTGTGTGTGTGTGTGTGTGTGTGTAAACAACTTCCCCACCACTATCACTCTTAATTCAATCTAGACCGAAAGTCCTCCATCATCATCATCATCGGCGACCAACTCCCCTGAAAATTGGTTCACTCCTTCAACACCCATCACCACCTCCTCCTTCAACCGACTTCAGTGTGTGTGTGTGTGTGTGTGTGTGTGTGAAAACCCACCACCATCATCAGCATCCTCCTTCAACAAACCCAACTCAAAAAAAATCGAGACAGGGCGGTGAAGGAGAGAACTCGTACGCAATTTCTGTTTAAGAGGAGAGGGGTTTAGGTGACATATCAGTTTAGATGATGAGGATAATATTGTCTTTTTTCATTTATTGTTAATGGAGTCGTCTATTTAGTTTAGAGCAAAAACACAAGAGAATAAAGTGCATATTAAAAAAACACGAGGGGGTAAAGTGTAACTGGCCCAAACCACAAGGGATTAAAAAGGCATTTACCCCCCCAAAAAAGAGGCAGAATTCCTATTGCACGAGCAATTATTCTTTACTAGGCTATAAAAAAATCTACCTACCCCGACTCGACTCATTTTATGCTTGCTTCAAAGTCGCTGGTTTTTAATACAGGCCAAGCCCAAGCTATTTGCGAATCTTATGTGTTTTCATTTTACATTTATACCACTTATCTTAATACAAAATTAATGAGTTATGATTGATCATTTTTACTATGAACTTGTAAATAATATGATTCGTTAATAGGAATAATAAACGGGTTGATCTAGTATTAAATACGACCTTCAAACGTAAAATTGACACGAGGCTAACATGTTTAACTAGTTTTATAAGAATAAATTGTTAATTTTTTATTAAATATTGAGATAGTTCTTGCTAAAAAAAGAAGATGAAGATGTTTTTTCTCATATTAGTCGTTATATTAATTTTTAGTTTATACAAAAAGTATAAACATTAATTCAAATTTTTTTATTCATGGATTATATAGTTCAACACGAATAAGACTACAAATTAAAAAATAATGTTATTTGAACTTAAAAATTAAATTTTATTTGTTAACTTGATTTGCTATGAGCTTTGAATGAATTGTGCGTCTCATCAAATATAAGAGCTTAGCGCCAGTTTGATAACTGTTTTTTAATGAAATTACGTCACCAAATTAATAAATAACATCAAATATTTAGACTTAAATAGCAATTCACAAAAATAAATAATCCGGTCGACACACGAGACAATTATTTAAAGTGGGTTGGTAACCATAACATTTTCCCATCCTATTTTTTCCCTCTCGTCTTACTTCCACCCCCTCTCCTTCTGTCCCTCTCTTTCTCTCCCCTCCCTTATGCTTCACTGACTTTATTATTCTCTGTTTTTTGAGTCCAATCACTCTCCCTCCATCCTTTGCAATCATGAGACTCTTCCTTATCAACTGATCTCAAGACTCATCTTCTGTTATTACCCATCATCACCACCATCCACAGGCCAAATCCATGTTGGTGTGAGAAGCTGGAACAATTAATCTAACCCTCAAAGGGCGTCCAGTGTGTGCGCGTGTATGATGGACTAACAGAAGCACAAGACAAGAGTGCCCTCCATGTGAAGCTTTTTTGATTGGATGCTAAAAGAAATATTCCATCTCTTTACCCGACACTAAAGCAACTCATGCTTATTCCTATTCCAATTCCAGCAGATGAAATGGAATCTCTTGACTTTTTTGATTGGATGCTCTACAAGTTCATTGAGATGATGAATTGGCTTTTCATCAATCTGATCCAGTCTTGAGTTTTGTCCATGGCTGGTAAAAGCACTCAAGACAAACCTTCTTCTTTTTCTTCTTCGTCTTCAACACCTCCATGGAAGTACGATGTCTTCCTGAATTTTCGAGGTGAAGATACACGCAAAAATTTCACCGATCATCTATACACTGCTTTGGTTCAGGCTGGTATTTACATCTTTAGGGATGATGACGAACTAGAACGAGGAAAAGAAATTTCATTGGAACTATTGAAAGCAATTCGAGGATCAAAAATTTCTATTATCATATTCTCAAAGAACTATGCTTCCTCTCGATGGTGCTTGGATGAGCTTGTGGAGATCCTTGAATGCAAAAAAGCAATAGGCCAGTTGGTTCTTCCTATATTTTACGATGTCGATCCATCTGATGTAAGTAAGCAAACGGGGAGTTTTGCAGAGGCGTTTGCGAGGCACGCAGAACGCTTTGTGGCTGAAATTGAGAAGGTGGGCAGATGGAGAGATGCACTTACTGAAGCTGGGAATTTATCAGGGTGGGATTTGCAAAATGTTGCAAATGGGTACGTAATCCATGCTAGCCTTCTTCAGTTCCTTGTGCACTTCATATCTCTATTTGTTGTTTCGGTTGTAGGGTTGTGCAGCCTCAGTTTATCAAATATTAAAAGACAATAATGACCAAAAAAAAACATTAAAAGATAATTTCTTAGAATTAATTTTTTTAAGTTTTGGTTTGGACCAGTCACATGTTTTTGAGTTTTAAAATCGATAAATCTAGTTCTAGTAAAGAAAAAATAGCATTCAATTTGCCGTGTTTTCCTGTTCGTTATTTCTCATTTCAACTTATCAATTTTTTTCTTATTTTACTGGTTGTTTGGATTAAACTTGCAGGCATGAAGCAAAGTTTATCCAAAAAATTGTTGAGGATGTTTTGTGTCAAGTGAAACATACATATCTAAATATCGCCAAGCATCCAGTTGGAATGGATTCTCGTGTCAATGACATAATTTTGTTATTAAACATGGCATCAATTGGAGTCCGCATAATTGGGATCTATGGCATGGGTGGAGTAGGCAAAACGACCCTTGCAAAAGCTGTCTATAATCGAATTTTTCAGCAGTTTGAAAGTGCTTGTTTTCTTGCAGATGTTAGAGACCTTTCAGGACAACAAAATGATCTTGTTCATTTACAAGAGCAACTTCTTTCAGAAATTCTGAAGAAAAAGAATCTAACGATTGGCAATATTCATAGAGGAATTCGGTTGATGAAAGAAAGACTTTGTTCTAAAAGAATTCTTATTGTCCTTGATGATGTGGATCACCTTAGCCAACTAAACTCATTAGCAGGGAATCATGATTGGTTTGGTTCAAGAACTAGGATTATAATCACAACTAGGGACGAGCATTTATTGAATCAAATTAATGTAGATGACAAATATGAGGCTAAGGAATTGATTTATAGTGAGGCTCTACAACTCTTCAGCTGGCATGCCTTCGGACAACCCACACCACTGGAAAATTATCTACAGCCGTCAAATGACGTACTAAAATACGCCGGAGGGCTTCCATTAGCTCTTGAAGTTTTGGGTTCATATTTGTCCAGAAGAACAATGCCAGAATGGATAAGTGCATGTGAGAAATTGAAACTTGTACCTCACAATGAAATTCTGCAAAAGCTTAGAATAAGCTTTGATGCACTAGATGATGATGAAGTAAAGGATATTTTCCTTGATATTACATGTTTTTTAGTCGGAATGGATAAAGAGTGTGCAATTAACATATTGGATGGTTGTGGTTTCTTCTCAGAAATTGGAATTAGTGTTCTCACTAGCAGATGTTTACTAAAAATTAATGAAGAAAATCAACTGAGGATGCATGATTTACTTCGAGATATGGGAAGAGAAATTATTCGTGAAGAATCTCCTAAAGAACCTGGAAAGCGCAGCAGACTTTGGTTTCATAAAGATGTATGTGATGTTCTGCAAAACCAAAAGGTAATCAAAAATTAATCATCTTTTATTCGATAAAGATACTTTTAGTTTGGAACATAATTATTTGGTTTAGATTTGTATATATGCTTTTGATATACTCACATATTCCTTGCATATGTCTGTAGGTTGCAAATTACTTATCAAATATGTTGTTTCTTTATTAAAATTAGGGAACAGAAGCAATTGAAGGTATCATCCTAGTCCTACCGGTCTTAAAAAACATAAATGTGCAGACTAAGACATTTGCAAGGATGGAGAAATTAAGACTGCTTCGAATGGATTATGTGAATCTTAATGGAAGCTTTGAACATCTATTTGGAGAGCTAAGGTGGCTGTGTTGGCAATACTGCCCCTTGAAATCTTTACCATCCAATTTTCATCTTGAAAATCTTATTGCCTTAGACATGCAACACAGTGACATCAAAAAGTTTGGGCCAGCTATCAAGGTACTGAATTGGTTTTTACAACATTGTTCTCTTTAATATTTGAGTAATTTGCATATTGTTCGTTTTACAATCTCATTTTGCTTCGATTTTTCAGTTTCTAAAAAATCTAGAAGTCCTCAACCTTAGTCACTCTAAATACCTTGAAGAAACCCCGGACTTCACTAGGGTATCAAGGCTGAAGACATTATTGCTTGAAGGTTGTTTACGTTTGTTTGAGATTCACCCATCAGTTGGACTTCTAAATAGACTGATTTGCTTGAGTGTCAAAGGTTGCACCAACCTTAGGGAACTCCCAAGCAGCATTTGCAATTTGATATCGCTTGAACATCTTAATGTTACTGGTTGCTCAAATCTACAAGAATTGCCTGAGCATTTGGGCAATGTGCAATGCCTTAGGGAGCTTCTTGCAGGAGGAACTGCTATTAAACAATTACCCTTATCCTGCGGACTTCTAAAGAACCTTACAACCTTATCACTACATGGAACTAATCAAAATTTGCCAACAAAATCTTGGCGTTCTCTCATTTCGTCTTGGGTATCACCACGAAGACATGCGGATCCCAACAGACTTCTACCACCTTCGATTGCAAGTTTATCTTCCTTAACAAGACTAAATCTTAGTGATTGCAACTTGTGTGAAGGAGATATTTCAGCTGATCTTGGGAGTTTATCCTCACTAAAAGAATTAGATTTAGAAAGGAATAGCTTTCGTAGCCTACCATCAAGCCTCTGTCACCTGTCCAAGCTACAAATTCTCAGCTTAGATAACTGTAAGAGTCTTCAATCACTCACAGAGCTTCCTATCAATCTACAGAGACTAGATGCCAGTGGTTGCACGTCAATGGAAAAACTACCAAATCTAACAAGCTGCAAAAGATTGGCATTCTTGCGTCTTCCAACTTGCAATAGATTATCTGAGATCCAAGGACTGGAGAACCTTGATTCTATGCGAGCAATTCACCTAGAAAGCTGCAAGAATTTGGCAAATGCATTTATGGACAGTGTTGTTAAGGTTGCTCTCTCTCTCTCTCTCTCTCTCTCTCTCTCTCTCTCTCTCTCTCTCTCTCTCATGTCAGTATTTCCATGCATCAGGGACAGTCTGAACATAATAGTTACAACGTTTTCCTTCCAAGTAAGGAGATTCCCGATTGGTTTAGCCATCAAAGAATGGGATCTTCAATATGTTTTGATATGCCATTACATTTGGGACATAAATTCTTAGGGATGACTCTTTGGGCTATTTATGCCTCAACCAATGAAGTAGGTGGCTTCACCACTGCTCCTTATGCTAATATCTATGATAAATGCAATGGTGGTGAATGGATCCTTTCGTCGACAATCTTTGGTATTCCAATAACCAAGGAAGAGCATTCATGGGTGAGCTTTGTACCACAAAGAATTTTGGATTTCCCAATGGAAGGTGGAGAAAGAATTGAAGTCTATGTCCAAATAGAGGAACCTATGGAGGTTAAAAAGTGTGGTATTCATCTGGTGTGCAAACCAAATCTTGAAGAACATAGTCCATGCATCGATGCATATGATGGCACACATCCAGTACTAGATTCTGCGCATACTAAGAGAAGCCTTGGCAGTGATGATGTTGAAACAAGCTGCAACTTGGAAGACAGACACAATAAAAAGTTGAGGATGTAGCCTGATTCAACATGAATTCAGATCCACATAGAGCTTGATGGGGAAAGATTGCTGCCGAAAGTTTTTGGAAGGTATGAGATTATAACTCAATCAATTTACTTAATTTAGTTATAATTTATTATCTAGTGAGATTACAATAAAATGAGTTCGTTTGGAATTCATTACTTTTTTTTTTTTAGCAATAACTTAATCTTTTGGATTGTAACTTGACCCAAATTACTTGTATCTAGTTTATAATTTGTAGTAACTTTCCATACAAGGTGCACGTATATATATGTACTAATATAATGTCAGCTATTTTTAAAAAATTTTATTTCTTATAAGCCAACTAAATCCTCAACTTCTTTTCATCTTCTTTTTAATATTATATTAATTACACACATGATCTTAATCAATATTTATCTATATCTATACTACTATAAATTTATATCCATACTACTATAAAATGTCATGGTATGAGAAAAACTTGTGATTGCCTGAATATCCCTATGGAATATCTAAATGTCATTTACATCCTTATGGTTAATATCCATGGCTGAGTCTATTCTGCCCGTTAGCATTCTCCACCTGTTTCTTCTGCTTTTGTTCTTTAACTCAGGTGGAATTCTGAAGCCTGCAAATGGACAAGCATCTGAGCAAGTATCTTGGTATGTGCCCAAACCTTTTACTTCTGAACAAGCACTGCTGGACAACATCAACCCTTCTGCTTCAGTTGCCGTGAAATTTACTACCAGCAAGAGGGAAGAGACTTTTGGAATTGTGACTTCACCAAGCTAGCCTTATTGTTAGACTGGCCCTAGCTATGGCAATTGCCAAAATGGATATGCTTTGTAGATACAAAAACCTACTAGCTAGGAGTTGTAATATATTTGATTTTTTGTTCTGTTCAATTGTTTAGAATTGCAAACTTTTTATGATATGGGAAGGCAATTGCAAGGTATGAGTATTCACATTAAGTTTTTCTTTTCATAGTTTTCCTGCTCCATGAACTTTAATTATGCATTAATAAACTCCGTCACTTTTTTTTTTTTAAACTATGGCCTCTTTCTTAATTACCCTTTGGCTAGTGTTGTAATGATTTTTGACAAATATCAGGAACAAGTTACAAAATCAGATGTCTTGAATTTGAATTTTGACATTCTCTTGAGTTGAGGTCATTCCTCATGAATATCCTGATTCCGGTGTGGATGATATGTCTTTGATCGGAATGGAGAGTGGATTAATCGAGATACGCGTAAGCTGACTCTTTGTGAATTTGAGTAGACCCATGAATTTCAATTGGAGCTAGGGTAGTGATGTAAAAGACTTTCCAATTTTGTATGGTCGCAATATATTTACGTTGCATTTGGTGAATTTTATCAGAGTTGTTGGAGTTATCTNACCTTTGACCGGAATGGAGAGTGGATTAATCAAGATACGCGTAAGCTGACTCTTTGTGAATTTGAGTAGATCCATGAATTTCGATTGGAGCTAGGGTAGTGATGTAAAAGACTTTCCAATTTTGTATGGTCGCAATATATTTACGTTGCATTTGGTGAATTTTATCAGAGTTGTTGGAGTTATCTAAGTTATTGAAGCTCCTAACAAGCAACTCATGGAAATTGTTGCATTGGGAGGATGAATTGTTGGAAAAGAATCAGGTGAATTAAACACAAAATTCAACTAATCTATTAAAAATAAAAAGAGCTAAAAACTCCAAATGTATCGTTTGATTTTACAAGGATGCATCATATAATCAATTGGTTTAAACAGTTGATTTAGCCAGTTAAAAAAAAAAAAAGAAACAAGCAAATGCCATAAAAAGGGTTGTTAGGTAAGAATGGAGAGATCTGGTTGAAAGGGTGTAAGAATTTTTTTTCTATTGGGACAGTCCGACAGTAACTTTTAGGTCCTCCACTCCACAACGAGTTGACTGCGGTACTGATAAATTTTTTTAATTAATTAGGNGTAAACAAGCAAATGCCATAAAAAGGGTTGTTATGTAAGAATGGAGAGATCTGGTTGAAAGGGTGTAAGAATTTTTTTTTCTATTGGGACAGTCCGATAGTAACTTTTAGATCCTCCACTCCACAACGAGTTGACTGCGGTACTGATAAATTTTTTTAATTAATTAGGCTAGAATCTCTAATTTGGTGTGTAAATTAGGTTCAATTCTAGTGAATTTTTAGTATATAAAAAAGTCTTATTTGCTTTTAAAAACTTTGAATGCTATCCCTATGTTGGTGAGGTTGGACAGTTATTGCATATTTACTATCTATTTTATTATAATCGCATGATTTCAACCTCAATTTGAGTCATTATAGTTACATCAGTATATGATACAGTGAAAGAAATAGCTAAGAAAGAGAGAAGAAACCAACTCTGGCAGCCATAGAATCAATGCTTCGAAGAAGCGAAGGAGGACTTCTCGAAGGTCTGTGTTGGGAAGCAGTACGAGGACATTCTAGTTTTGAGACAGAGGTCATCTGAATAAATTATCAATCTCTCTTGTTCTTTTGGGGTTGCTGCTTTCTTTTCTAGAATCGAAAGACATCGTGTATTGATATTTTAATAAGTATTGATTTTCATATCGTAATAAGTATTGATTTTCATNGATCCATATGTTGGTGAGGTTGGACAGTTATTGCATATTTACTATCAATTTTATTATAATCGCATGATTTCAACCTCAATTTGAGTCATTATAGTTACATCAGTATATGATACAGTGAAAGAAATACCTAAGAAAGAGAGAAGAAACCAACTCTGGCAGCCATAGAATCAACGATTCGAAGAAACGGAGGAGGACTTCTCGAAGGTTTGTGTTGGGAAGCAGTACGAGGACATTCTAGTTTTGAGACAGAGGTCATCTGAATAAATTACCAATCTCTCTTGTTCTTTTGGGGTCGCTGCTTTCTTTTCTAAAATCGAAAGACATCATGTATTGATATTTTAATAAGTATTGATTTTCATATCGTAATAAGTATTGATTTTCATATCGTTCTGGGTGAAACTTAAAATACCTAGTTAATTGGAATTTGTGACCAGAGTTATTTCATGTTTTCCTGCAAAAAAAAAAAAGTATATAATACGTTATAAAACTATATAAACTTGGATATTTTTATTACTACTTGTTTGACGATTTGTGTTTATAGAGAAGATTAGTGTACCTGTCTGACGATTAGTATTTATAGAAAAAAAAGGTACATTATGCTGACCTAACTTTCTAGAATAAATGTTTAAATTAAGTGATAACATTGTTGTTACTTTTTACTATTTTAAAAGACATTAGTGATGTCCATTGTTTTGACTTTTCAATAAGAACATAATCCAAAAGAAAATTGGAGAGTAAATTCTTTTTTGGAATCCTATTGGATCTAAGGACTGGCCTCTGAAAAACACAATTTTTTTTTTGGGTATTGTACCTTTAAAATTTAATACTTCAATGAGTGTTTTAATAATTATTATAGGTCATTTTAAAGCTAAAAAATTTATTATTTTTGTGGGTGATTTATAACTTTTGTGACTGTTTTTATTACTGTAGTGGTTGTTTTTTATCACTATTATAGTAATTATTTTTACCACTTTTTTATATAAAAAAATTAACATTTTTGTGTGGAATTATCACATTTATAATTATTTTTACCATTATTATGATTATTTTTATCATTGATATGGTAACTATGCTGACCATTTGTTTAAGTACCACAACAATGATAAAAGTAATCACATATGCAATAAATAGAGCTACGGTACCAAAATTTTTTTTTTGGGTACCATAAACAACTCCCCTCACAGCATGGTCGATGATATGTTGGAAGAGTGAATATTTAATGTAAAAGTGACACTATATCATCATCATCATCATGTGGTATCACCAATCAATTATGAATAAATAAGTCGAACAAATAAATTATATTAATTCTATATGATAGTTATTGAATGTGGAAGTTGACGGGCCCAACCGAGACTAAGGCCAGATTAGACATATAGATCAGAAGCAAATTACAGAAACAAATCAGACCTAAATTATAGATAGAAAACAACAAAAAACCCAATCACAATTGGTATATGGTCAAACCCATTTTCCAAAAAGGCTCAATCTATTATCAACGCACGTGAGCGTGTCCATTCGAAGAGAAGAAATCATGGGCACCCAATCAACAGAGACACATTGCTAGCGTCGCAAGATTACCTCTCATGTTACAAGGTAGATTGAGCTTCAAGGGATCACTTCTCTATAACGTCGCCCGTTACAAGGATAAGGCGAGACTCATGACATCACTTTATTCATTGTGAGGATAACACCCTAATCAAAGCCCTTTGGAGCTCACTTCGCTTGTCTATAAATTATGAGTCTTACCTACACATGGGGTGCATCACACACACCTCAGCACACTATACTTCTTAAGTAAAAAAATTCTCTGGCCACCGTCGTCATTCCTAGTGGAGTAGGTCAACCAGACCGAACTACCTAATCTTTATGTTTTCTTATGTTCTGCCATCTTTACTTTATCTTTGATCGATTTTACATAAACTCACTTTTGTACATTAGTAAAAGTTATTAATGGTTATAGAAATTTGTGGGATCCACTAGTACTATATGTTTATTTATTTATTATTTATGACAGCATGTGAAGGTTTACTTTGATTACTCCTTCGAATTCATCAGCTAGTCACCGTTACTTTGAGTTGGGTTAAAGCATGTTCTCGAAAAACAAGGGTGATTAGCAGTGTAAAAAAAAAATTGAACCTAGGACCTCTGAATTACTAAAGATCAGGTTCAACCATTAGACAACTCTTAAGGGTTTTATAAGTTTATTTATGATTAATTTGTGACACTATATCACGGTGATTACGTGATATCACCATTATATAGAATATTTTCTCTAGTTGGAGAGTCAGCCGATACCTTGTATTCCATACCGCAAATCCGTTATTTCGTTTCCCTTGAATATTTCAAATTGAGGTAGCCAAGCAAAGTTTCCTAACAGAGTTGGAGGGGCTTTATTCTTCCAGGAAGTGCAGAGTAACCTACCAAATTACCAAGAAAGTGTTTACCAAGGAATATAACATTTCCTTAAAATAAAGGAAGAATCGCACTTTGCATGCCGAATGATTTTAAAATTTTCATTGTGCACCCTCAAAACTTAATTTACTCATAATACACTCTCAATTTCATTAAATGATTACAATATTACTTTATACTAACTTCCGTTGTTTTCGTCAAATCTTCCTCCACGCTACGAACATAAATTTGGCAAAACAAACACTAAAATTAGTGAGAGTTACATTGCAATTGTATGATAGAGTGCTCATTAAAAATACTTCTTGTTAAGAAAGATAACGAGGAGAGAGAGAGCAATATAATGTTATAACCATGATTTTCACAATTCTCAACTTTTTATTAAATAATTGAAACATACACTCTCAAAAAAACATTAGAGGATACTATATATAAAGGGAAATACTATGTCGTCTAAATTTATAACTCAAATTTAAATCTCAAATGAAGGGATATCATTAGATGAGTGAATCTCATCAATTTTTTTAAATGAAACTCACTGATCCAATGATCTTTTCATGTGGAATACAAATTTAAATTATAAATTTAAATTACATAACATTGCCCATATAAATGGTCTGCTTCCAAGAAGCCTAGTAGTGGGACCTTTCACCGGTCATTAATTCAATAATTTAATATTCTTATTCAGTCTCCAATCTATAAATATTAAATCCCAGAGTTACTCATAGTTGATCTTGGCACCACTTATATAATAAGCAATAATTCATGAAACACATCAAATTTCTCTCATAGCATTATAAAATATTAATTTTATTTTATATCACTCTAATAGATAATAATAAACTTAAAAATCTATCAAATGAGAGAAGANGACGATTTGTGTTTATAGAGAAGATTAGTGTACCTGTCTGACGATTAGTATTTATAGAAAAAAAAGGTACATTATGCTGACCTAACTTTCTAGAATAAATGTTTAAATTAAGTGATAACATTGTTGTTACTTTTTACTATTTTAAAAGACATTAGTGATGTCCATTGTTTTGACTTTTCAATAAGAACATAATCCAAAAGAAAATTGGAGAGTAAATTCTTTTTTGGAATCNTTTTATTTTATCACTTTTACAACCAAATGGTTACCGACAAAAAAAAAATGGTTGTTCAGAAAAAAAAAATTTAGAACTTAGAAAAGACAACGTAATTTATGATTATTTTTTTTTTTTGACTTGCACATTTATCGTAAAAAAATGGACAACAATTATTTATTACTNGGTATTGTACCTTTAAAATTTAATACTTCAATGAGTGTTTTAATAATTATTATAGGTCATTTTAAAGCTAAAAAATTTATTATTTTTGTGGGTGATTTATAACTTTTGTGACTGTTTTTATTACTGTAGTGGTTGTTTTTTATCACTATTATAGTAATTATTTTTACCACTTTTTTATATAAAAAAATTAACATTTTTGTGTGGAATTATCACATTTATAATTATTTTTACCATTATTATGATTATTTTTATCATTGATATGGTAACTATGCTGACCATTTGTTTAAGTACCACAACAATGATAAAAGTAATCACATATGCAATAAATAGAGCTACGGTACCAAAATTTTTTTTTTGGGTACCATAAACAACTCCCCTCACAGCATGGTCGATGATATGTTGGAAGAGTGAATATTTAATGTAAAAGTGACACTATATCATCATCATCATCATGTGGTATCACCAATCAATTATGAATAAATAAGTCGAACAAATAAATTATATTAATTCTATATGATAGTTATTGAATGTGGAAGTTGACGGGCCCAACCGAGACTAAGGCCAGATTAGACATATAGATCAGAAGCAAATTACAGAAACAAATCAGACCTAAATTATAGATAGAAAACAACAAAAAACCCAATCACAATTGGTATATGGTCAAACCCATTTTCCAAAAAGGCTCAATCTATTATCAACGCACGTGAGCGTGTCCATTCGAAGAGAAGAAATCATGGGCACCCAATCAACAGAGACACATTGCTAGCGTCGCAAGATTACCTCTCATGTTACAAGGTAGATTGAGCTTCAAGGGATCACTTCTCTATAACGTCGCCCGTTACAAGGATAAGGCGAGACTCATGACATCACTTTATTCATTGTGAGGATAACACCCTAATCAAAGCCCTTTGGAGCTCACTTCGCTTGTCTATAAATTATGAGTCTTACCTACACATGGGGTGCATCACACACACCTCAGCACACTATACTTCTTAAGTAAAAAAATTCTCTGGCCACCGTCGTCATTCCTAGTGGAGTAGGTCAACCAGACCGAACTACCTAATCTTTATGTTTTCTTATGTTCTGCCATCTTTACTTTATCTTTGATCGATTTTACATAAACTCACTTTTGTACATTAGTAAAAGTTATTAATGGTTATAGAAATTTGTGGGATCCACTAGTACTATATGTTTATTTATTTATTATTTATGACAGCATGTGAAGGTTTACTTTGATTACTCCTTCGAATTCATCAGCTAGTCACCGTTACTTTGAGTTGGGTTAAAGCATGTTCTCGAAAAACAAGGGTGATTAGCAGTGTAAAAAAAAAATTGAACCTAGGACCTCTGAATTACTAAAGATCAGGTTCAACCATTAGACAACTCTTAAGGGTTTTATAAGTTTATTTATGATTAATTTGTGACACTATATCACGGTGATTACGTGATATCACCATTATATAGAATATTTTCTCTAGTTGGAGAGTCAGCCGATACCTTGTATTCCATACCGCAAATCCGTTATTTCGTTTCCCTTGAATATTTCAAATTGAGGTAGCCAAGCAAAGTTTCCTAACAGAGTTGGAGGGGCTTTATTCTTCCAGGAAGTGCAGAGTAACCTACCAAATTACCAAGAAAGTGTTTACCAAGGAATATAACATTTCCTTAAAATAAAGGAAGAATCGCACTTTGCATGCCGAATGATTTTAAAATTTTCATTGTGCACCCTCAAAACTTAATTTACTCATAATACACTCTCAATTTCATTAAATGATTACAATATTACTTTATACTAACTTCCGTTGTTTTCGTCAAATCTTCCTCCACGCTACGAACATAAATTTGGCAAAACAAACACTAAAATTAGTGAGAGTTACATTGCAATTGTATGATAGAGTGCTCATTAAAAATACTTCTTGTTAAGAAAGATAACGAGGAGAGAGAGAGCAATATAATGTTATAACCATGATTTTCACAATTCTCAACTTTTTATTAAATAATTGAAACATACACTCTCAAAAAAACATTAGAGGATACTATATATAAAGGGAAATACTATGTCGTCTAAATTTATAACTCAAATTTAAATCTCAAATGAAGGGATATCATTAGATGAGTGAATCTCATCAATTTTTTTAAATGAAACTCACTGATCCAATGATCTTTTCATGTGGAATACAAATTTAAATTATAAATTTAAATTACATAACATTGCCCATATAAATGGTCTGCTTCCAAGAAGCCTAGTAGTGGGACCTTTCACCGGTCATTAATTCAATAATTTAATATTCTTATTCAGTCTCCAATCTATAAATATTAAATCCCAGAGTTACTCATAGTTGATCTTGGCACCACTTATATAATAAGCAATAATTCATGAAACACATCAAATTTCTCTCATAGCATTATAAAATATTAATTTTATTTTATATCACTCTAATAGATAATAATAAACTTAAAAATCTATCAAATGAGAGAAGAAAAATACCAAAGAACTTTCCGTCAAATGTCCAGTACTATTTTATTTTATCACTTTTACAACCAAATGGTTACCGACAAAAAAAAAATGGTTGTTCAGAAAAAAAAAATTTAGAACTTAGAAAAGACAACGTAATTTATGATTATTTTTTTTTTTTGACTTGCACATTTATCGTAAAAAAATGGACAACAATTATTTATTACTATGATATGAAATAAAATTGACACTTTATGTTAGAATATAAAAAGTTTTATAATTCAAAGAGATAAAAAGTGTAATTTATCTTATTTTCTACTTCTCTCCAGAATCTGCTTCCCAAATTACAACCTCAATTTCTTCTCTCTCTTCTCACCCGCCCCTCTCCTTCTCTCTGCTTTCCTCTCTCACCTTTTCTCTTTTATATCATCCCTCACCCCTCTCCGGAACTCTACTTCGGCTCTTCACCCTTCTCATTCAAACACTCACAGCAACACACCTGCAAATAAAGACAAAGGAAGTTATAGGGTTGAATGGCCTCTCTACTATGAACGGTAACAAGATGAGCCCCCTTCATCTACTAAAGAAATTGGTGATCCAACCAAAGAGAGCCTTGATTGCAGTCGAATACCCAGTAGTTGTACATTTCTTTAATGATTCTTTATTCATAGGCAAGGATGGTGGCTATACTTTGTGGTTTCTTTTGTCAACACGAGAATAGACTATCTGTACGTAAGCATAAAATTGAACACATCTTATCCTTTTCAGAGCAAGCAATGGAAGGAGAATGATGCACTGGGCTTCTTTTTTTATCGTATTGAAGCCAATGAACTGCACCGTAATAAGAAAGACTCAGACCCAAAAAGCAACTTCATTAGGAAATGGTGAATCAACAGCCGTTCACCTGTAGGCATAATCCATTATCCATACCAATCAAAGAACTATAACATACAAAATTAAAAGTTTCTAGTCCTTGTATTTTCTTTTAATAACAGGTGAATTATTCCAACAACGTACCTTTTTGACTCATGGTTGCAACCCAAACATCCGATTTACACAATCACTCACACATTACGTGCGTCATTTAAACTTCATTTTTATGTGTCCTATAAAACTCAAACAAAAAATATGCATATCATAATTTTAAAAACTAGCTCGGACCTCAACTTGGCAAAGTGATTGGGTCAATAGATTACTGATTCAATAGTGGGATCACTGGTTAACCGATCATATAATAAAATAATAAAAAAATAATTAATAAGTATTATAAAATATTAAAATAGCCATAAAAATGAAATGAGTCCCGATTTTATATTAATTTTGATTATTTAATATGAAATTAAAGCACACGGTATACTAAAAAGAATTTAAAAAAACAAAGAACAAGCAATTTCATTGATCCCTCATTGGAACCCCAGGAAAGAGTTCTGACCGTCAATGCTATAATTAGAAAGTAGGATAGAACAATCATCTTATCAAAAGGGGATTGAGTTTGATAATCTAGGGTATCCCACATTAGGTGCGTGAGTGTGTTTATAAGTTTCCACTTGACCCTTACTTTGTTAGAGTAATTGATTAAGTATGAATCAAAAAAAAAAAAAAAAAGCCATTGACACCTTATGTGGGGCGCTCGGTTGTGGGCTGGAAACCCCTTTTTTGGGCCGTTAGTACCCTGAGGTCATGGTAATTATACCTTCATCTACTAATGAATAAATGTTGCAAATTTTAGTGTTTTCATACAATTTTTTTTTTTTTTTTCACCGGCTAAATGTCTGTTTGGCAGGTTAGTGGCTAATGCAACACCAGAATTGGGCATTGTGCCGACAAGGTGGTGACGATCATCTTATATCTGTTAGAATGTGCTATCTTCATGCTTAATCATAACATAGTTCTTGAGTTTGAAAATGGAGATGGAATCAGTAATATAAAATTTGGGTAACTCATTACATTTGTTGGCCGTTAAATGCTGTTTTTTCAAGCCTATTAATTCTTTTTTCAAGCTGTTAACTCCCCATCTCTCTCCTCTCCTCTCCTCCTTCTCTTCTCTTAACGGTGCTGCCAGCAACCACCGGTTGATTAATTGACTGTGCTGGTATCGTAGAGGCCAAGGAGCAAACCAGGGGCAGTAACCATGATAATTTGACCTGACAAACTTTGTAAGGTTTCCATATGAAAAGTCTACATGCAATGTGCCACCCTGAAAACAAGCGCTCACGTTGCAATACTTCAATGCACCTAACTTAGATCTTGTGCAACAGTTCGGGACAAATACCAACATCGAGCAAATACGTTACCACCAGGGGCGGCCCAACGTTAACGGGCCCTAGGCGAAATGTTTTGCTAATCTTTTCACTTTTTCTGATAACATAATTGATTTTAGATAAAATTTGATCAATTTGTAATTCAAAAAACTTTCTTCAAGTAGAATAAACTCATAATAACATTATTTACAATATTCAATAAGTAATGAAGGCATTTGAAAAAGAATCTAATTATTTTTATGTATCATAATATCGTTGTTCTCATTTATAGTTTTTACATATGAAAGTTCTTAAGACTTTTTCGTAAATATAAATTAAACTATAAAATAAGTTACATTTAAAAACAATTCAAGTTTAAGACCATATTTTTTCAAAACTTTCATCACATAAAGAATTTAATCTTTTAAAAGTAAATTAAGAGTCAAAAATATTTTATCTATTTTCAATGTTTTAAACCTATAATGGATTAAAGGAATAGTATGATTTTTATTTAAGAATATTTTAATAAAAAGATAAATACTCAACTCAATGGATATGAGCTCTTATGACTTTTTAGTAATACTAAACTCAATTCAATATTTAGTGAATAACACAAAGTAACAATATTTACTAAATAATCCAAATTTAACTACCCGAGAAAAATGATACAAATTTACAAATGAGGGAAACGATACAAAATTATAAGCAATACTATGAACATGAATCATATAAATTCAATGTTTAGTGAACAACACGAAGCAACAATTTTACTAAATAATCCAATACTAAATAACGTTTAGTTTAAGAAAATATACTAAGAATATAAAAAACCGTTAAGAATGATATAAAATTAAAAGCACTACTATAAACTCAAATCATACAAATTCAATAGTCATGTCTTATCTTTTGAAAGTCAGTTGAATTTCTGATAATTATATTTGGTTATTTGACAACATCTATAGACTTAGTTTATTTGTGGGAGTATTGTTTTAATTTTTATTCTATTAGTTATGAATTCTGTTATTATTTAGATAAAGTTGATTATAAATGTTAAAATCGTAGATTTTGAATCAAAAACATAACATTGAATATTGTCAACTGATATATTTTTTCAGGTGTTTAAATTATTATGTTTCAATAATTATAACATAATTTTCATGGCGTAACAATTTAATGTGGATATATCTGTTATGCATATAGGTTGATGTTATAAAAAATATTAGAGAACTCATTTTGTTCATCATTTACTACAATGTTGTATTTTACTGTACATTTATGTTTTCGGCAAATATTTGTAACTAATTTACGAGTAATACCGTGCCTTCAGGCATGGACAATTGCTAGTATGTATTTATATATATAATATAAAATATGACAGCTTCAACAAACAAATCCAACAATCTCAAATCAATTCATTCAACGCCTACCAACATTTCTCTAAAAAAAAATTGAAATTAAATTTAACTTTTTTAAACAGTTCATATTTCATCTAATCTTATCTAACAGTTGAAAATTCATCACAGACAAAAAAAAATTCCACCCAAAACGCTTTTTACACACTACCCAAACACTTACACAGTTACACCTTACCTAAACCCGTCAGACTCTGTCTCTCACACAATCACTTACGCTCCCTTCTCTTTCTCTCTTTCTTTTTTATATATACATGACCAAATTAAATCTAATGCAAATCAAAAAATTTTAATTCTAGTACTTTCGAAGATAAGATTACTAGAATTCCTTATTTTTAGATGTCAAAAGATTTTCAAAAATTTTAAAACATAACCTTTGAAAAAAGAAAGAAAATAATGGTATGTGAGAGAGAGAGAGAAACCGACAGTTATGAAAAGGATTTATTATGAGTTTTAATTTTTCAAAACCGTTTTTGGCAACTATTATATATTAAAAGAGTATGCAAGTCCTTCTAAAGCATTAGAGAATTTTTTTTTATAAAACATTTTTCACTATGAACTTATCCACTAAGAGCATCTCTAACCATGACTCAAATTTTTACTCAAATTTAAATTAACATTTGAGTAAAAAGCTTGATTTGATATAAAGGACTCAAATTGACAAACTCAAATTTAAAGAAAGAGAGATCCAAATTTATATAAGGGCAAACCCAAATTTAAAAGGGAGTAAGGATGACCATTGGATCTTTAAAAGTTGGTGAAATCTCACTATTAAAGATTTGAGTAAAGATTTCAATCTCCCTTTATTTGAGTAAAAAAATAAGTTTCCCTTGATTTGGTATAAGTTTGAGTCAAGGGTTGGAGCAAGTTTTTTAGATTTTTTTACTCAAATTTAAATTTGAGTCTAAATTTAAGTAAGGATTAAAAATGCCCTAATAAATCTAATTTAATATACCGACTTCCGAATCACCTTTTAGCAAAATAACCTATCAACAAAGTGTTTAGTCATATCTTCCCCATGCCAGGCTAAATGACAACTTTCATACACTCAAGTTCCGCAACGAAGTTATTAAGTCTCAAGGACAACTATTTTTGGGGAATAAATGAATGAATTATATAACAGAGCAAGGAGTTGTATGAGTATATATAGCAAAGCAAAGAGCTCTAATTGAATTTTGAAATTACTAGAATTTTGAAATCTTTAATTAGTTTATTCCAATCAAAACATTACATGTGTCCTTTGTAAATCACTCTCACTATTTTTTAATAACTACCTCAAAATTTAAACTTTCAATCATCTTTTTTAATTATTTAAAATATAAATAAATATCATCTTAATACTAATAAAAATTATCTAGAGATATTATAGTAATGGAGGGTGATAGTAAAACGATAATAAAAAAAGTATGCACTGCTTAGGGTGCCTACTAGTACCTTGTCTTATAATACTGCAGATCCATTGGTTCGTTTCACTCGAATAGTATAAACTGAGGCAGTTTTCCCGGCGGAGTTATGATGGGTTTTACTCTTCCCGGAAGTTGGAGAGTAACCTACCAAATATTTTCTTAAAATAAGGAGAGAATCGCACTTTGCATAATGAATGATTTTAAAAATTTTAATTTACATTCTCAAAAATTATTCTTTTGTCAATACACTCTCAATTTCTTAAAACTATATGGATAGATCCTTAGGATTGATCCTTAAGCACTCAAAAATTAAATATTTTTAAAGATGTCAATAAAATAAATTAGATTCTAATAACATTGCTTTTTAAATTATTGCTTAACCAAGTTTTTAAGTGGTGCCAAATACCAAGACAAACTTTGAGTTACTCTGAGCTTTAAAATTTATTGAGTGGAAAATAAAAAAAATATATTATTGAGACATAATTTATTAACTTTATGCTAAAACATCTAAATCATAGAAGACATGGCGGTCCAATTGGAGAATTGATTTGCTTGGCCATATTCTATTCCATGAATAAAGTGGTTCCTCCCTTATAGGGTCGAGAAAGTCAAAGAAAAAAAGTCTTTGTTTAATCATATAAAAAGACTTGAAGTTTTAGACACCTATATAAATTGTGGGCGATAAATTTCGCACAATTAAAAAAAAAGACAAGTATTTTTTTTTTATGAACACAGGATTTACCTGAAAGTCAAGGATTTTGAGGCACCAAGAAGTGAGAAAGATCTTAAGGACGGCTGATGAATTATTTTTTCAACTGTCCGCACGATTCCAACAAATCGAGAATGAATCTGCCACTTAAAACAGAGAGTTAGAGTGACGCCAGAGTATTTTTCGGCGTGGCCTCCCTGACGATCAAGTCAGTATGTGTGAGAGGGGGTGAAAAACATTGTTGTATTGCTAAGAATGAGTCTTGCGTACCTTTGCTTTGAGTTTTAGAGAGCTAGTTACACCTTCATGGACGTCATCATTACTAACTAGTGGGCCCCTTGAAGAAAAAGTTCTCCATTGGTCCATTTGGAAGGCAGTGGGCATTGCTCAGTCCTTGGACAGAGCACCTTCCATTTTGCGTGGAAAGGGTTCAGACAGTAAATGTTCGGACTCCCGAGCACTTAATGCTCTTCATTCTTAGGCTTTTCGAACTTTAACTATGTCTCATCCTTCTAAGAGATCATTAAATACTTTCTTGTGATGGCTGCGCATGAATAGGGGTATCTTCGTCTTTTGGCCCCTAGTTCTCTACACTTTGCCACGTATAACATAGTCATTGGGTATGGGTGTGGGTTTAACCCCTCTGTCAATTATGATTGCTTTGTAATGAGAAGTCAATGATTATTGATCAAGTTTAACTTCAAGTAACGATAATTGTTATTTTGACATCTCTACTTTGAGGTCTTGGAGCCGAGGTGACGTGTCCAAAAATAGATCTCGGGGGAGTCAATCATGCCGAGGACACATGTCGCTTGCAGGGATTCTACATAACCCTTAGGCTGAGGAAACATTGGTGTCAAGGACATGTGTCCAACTCATACGGGTCCAAAATACCTTTAGTGTCGAGAACACGTGTCCATCTCATATGGGTCTGAGGTACCTTCGTACCGAGAACACATGACCATGTTCAACTGGCATTTCACAAATAAAGGGAGTAAAAAAATCAAAACAAAGGACAATTTCAATGTTCAACAGAATTCCAACCACAAGTGAAAAAAAAGGGCAAATTCCTTTGTACCCCTGGTGGTTTGGGCCAGTTTCACTTTTTATCCCCCTTATATTTTTTTAATAGGCATTTCACCCTTTACATTTTTGGACAAAGTAGAGAGTTCAAGTGCAATGTTTTCTATCAAAGTCAATTTTTTATTAAAAAGACAAAAATGCCCCCATTCTCATAGACTCTCCTTTCTCTATTTGTCTCTCATCCTCTCTCTCACCAACCCACGGCCAACGTCTCCTATAATCAACCTCTCTCTCTCTCTTTCTCTAAACTACATCCCCACCACTATCACTCTTAATTCAATCTGGACCGAAAGTCCTCCATCATCCTCATCGGGGACCACCACCTTTAAAAATTGGTTCATTCCTTCAACACCCATCAGCACCTCCTTCTTCAACCAACTTCTGTGTGTGTGAAAAACCCACCACCATCATCGCCTACACACCATCATCAGCATCCTCCCTCAACAAACCCAGCTCAAACAAAATCGAGATGGGGTGATGAAGGAGAGAACCCATATACGATTTCTGTTTGATTATCATTTGAGTTTGCAATTATAAGGGGATTCTAATTTTTGATTCGTCCAATGGATTGAATTTGATTTTTGTTCTATTTTTATTTTTTTGTTTTCAAGTTGTGATCTCTCTATCTACTAGTAATTTGATTCAATTTGTTGATTGGGTTCGATTTGTAGTGAAGAAAATTGGAATTGAAGTTGGATTTGCCTAGTATGGATAGTCTTTCTAAAGAGCTTGAGTTGGAATGGTCTTCTTGATGATTTTGATGTTGAATTTGATGAAGTTGGATTGTAGTCATTGTGGGCAGGAGAATGGTTGAGGTGATTGATGAGCCCGGATTTTACTGGGCCAAGCCTAATTTAGATAAATCGAGAAAGCCTAAAGAATCGTCCATTGTCGACCCATCGAGGAGGACACCAAGAGGATAGCACTAAAAGCCAACGACCGAAGGAGAAGGAGGACAAGGGAGCCCTTGGGCGCCGCCCATGGCAGCCCTTGGGCGCCCCTCCTCTTGATCCTCCTCACCTTGGTACTCCAAGTCCAAGACAAGTCCAAGTCCAGGTCCAACTAATGTTCTCCTCCGGATGAATAGGAACACGAGGAAAGATAATATGGAGATTGACATAGAAGATCTCCTACCATAGCAATACTTGCCAAAGCAATAGAATTCTTCTCCCTCACGTCACCGCCTCTACTACCTTACCCTAGCTATATAATGTAAGCCCTCTCAACATGAAGGGTAAGGGCCTCCAACGCCTCCAAGGACCTTCTTGAGACCTCTACACCTTGAAGCCTCCAAAACCTCTTCGCACTCATCTCTCTCTCTCTCTGTCTCCCCAAAAGCACTGTATCTCTCCGGAGTACTATCATTCATCAACATCAATATAGAACACAGGCTGCCGCTGCCATTTTCGAGAGTGGACGTAGGTCACCTGAACCGAACCACTATAAATACCTGTGTTGATCTATTATTTACTATTTTATCCATTGATTGTTGTTGATTGCTCATTAATTACTCATTAATCACACCCTTACACATACTTGACTGTTGATCTTGCACGAAGACAGTTTTGTGCATCATCAATTTGACGCCGTCTGTGGAAAACGATAAAATTTCTACTACCTTTCAACCTTATTGCAATCCATGGCAATCATGACCCGAGCAAGGTCTCATCAACCGGGAGACAACAACCCTGCGCACCAAGAAGAGGCTCCACCCCCCCCTCGCACCTTCAGAACCCTCTGCCACGGTGCCTCCCACCGTTGGACAACAACAGCAGCTTCTACAGACTATGCAACTGTTGGTGAAACAAAACCAGCAGATGTTCCAGTTAATGCTCGACCAAGGGGGCATCACCAATCATCCCGCAGGAGGAGTCCCACTCCCTCCAATGGGAGAGGAGCCGCTACCTGTCTCTTCTAGGCGCCAGGTTCCTCGCCAGAATGTTCTAGGGCAACGCCAAGGAGCCCCTCGTCAAGCGATCCCTCCTCAACGCGTAGGGAGCGCACGTGTTCCCCTTTCGCACGTGCCTGCGCAGGAGGACGAAGGAGAAAGTCAATACAGAGACCATGAGAGCCAGTACCATCACCTGATTGAAGGTGTCCCCAGCCAGTGGGATGACAAGATCAAGGAAGTGCAGGACTAGTTTGGTAATGCCCTCAACGTCATCAAGGCACAGGCGCCTGAAAACTGTGGACTATTTGGTGAGGCGCACTGATACTCCTTTTATTACTGACATTATTAATTACCCGTTACCTTCGAAGTTCAAGATGCCCACCATCGAGATCTTCGACGGCACCAAAGACCCCCTTAACCTTCTGGATACCTACAAGTCCCTCATGCAACTCCACAATGTGCCTGAGGAGATCATGTGTAGGGTTTTTCCTACCACCTTAAAAGGGTCTGCCCACCAATGGTTCTCCAAGCTCAGGCCCTCCTCCATCCACTCCTTCGTAGAACTCAGCAGGTCCTTCGTCTCCCACTTCATTGGGGGACGCCGATATTAGAGACCAGTGACCCACCTGCTCACCATTAAGCAGGACAGGGATGAAAACCTATGAGACTACCTCGCTCGCTTCAATGAGGAGGCTCTCCAGATTAAGGAGCCAGATGATAAGGTATCTCTTGTCGCCTTTATCGTCGACTTCCGTACCTCTAGTTTCATGTTCTTTGTCCTCAAGAAGCCGCCCTCCAGCATGCTCGAGCTGTTGGCAAGGGCACAGAAATACATGAATGCTGAAGACGTCACCAAGGCCCGTTGAGGTGAGTCCTCCCAAGGAGGGGGGAAGAGGAAAGACACCCGTGAAGACAAGTGGGAGGCGGAGAAAAAGAGAAAGAGAATCGAAAGAGTTTTTGTGAAGGACCGTCTCGGCCCGTATCCCCCGAGAGACCGACAACCTTTCACGCCACTCAATGCCTCGGTGGAGCACATCCTATTCCAGATACAGGATGACCCCACGCTCCGTTGGCCAGGAAAAATGAAGTTCGCCCCAAACCGTAGAAATCACAGTAAGTACTGTCGCTTCCACCGTAACCATGGTCACGACACAGATGATTGCAATAAGCTCAAGAGACAGATATAGGAGCTCATACAACGTGGTCAGTTGAGGCAATACGTTGTTGGCAGAGGACAAGCCCCGCCACCTAGTAGGGACCAGGATGATAGAGAACGCCAGCAACCCCACGGAGAAATTCAGACAATCTCTTGAGGGCTACAACTCTGCCAAGGAAACATGGACCCACCTATGGGACACGCTTGAAGATTTTATTTATCTTTTACAATTTCAGTTGATTTATTTTGTTATTCATTATTTTATAAAATTTTGCATGATTAAGGTTTTCATAATTGTCTTGTTTTCATCTCAAACATCCTACGACCTATCAACAACAAGGTAGACAAAAAGTCAAAAGGCATCCAGATGAGGGGTCTCGCCCTCTCCACCTTAGGCGCCCCCATGACAGTCTCGCCTTCTCCACCTTGGCGCCTCCTTCGATGTCGCCTAGACGATGGGTCTCACCCCTCTCACCAGGCGGCCTAGACGATGGGTCTCACCCTCTTTCACTAGGCGCCTAGACGAGGGGTCTCGCCATCTCCACCTTGGGTGCCCCTATGATGGGTCTCGCCCCCTCTCACCAGGCGCCCAGCTTCAGGTGCCCAACACCAGATACCAAGTGCCAAGCTCATCAGCACCCTCATCATCTCCATCTCAATGGAATGAGCCTCAGGCACCCAGCTCCTCAACACCCTCCTCATTTTCATCTCAGTGGAATGAGTCTCAGGTGCCCTGCTCCTCAGAGCCCTCTTCATCTCCATCTCAATGGACTGAGAGAGCCCTCCTCATCTCCATCTAAATGGAATGAGTCTCAGGCGCCCTGCTCCTCAGAGCCCTCTTCATCTCCATCTCAATGGAATGAGAGAGCCCTCCTCATCTCCATCTAAATGGAATGAGTCTCTGCCACGACAGCCCTCTTCTGAGCTATACGTAGTTCTACCTCTACTCCCGAGCAACCTCAATCACTAGCTTAGTGCCTCATTCATAAGCCAACCCCAATTGCTCTGCGGCATTCTGTCGTGTCTGTTGCTCGAGCCCAACTTGCTCAGCGGCATCCTCTTGTGCCTACCGCCTGAGCCCTACTACTGCGTGGCATCCTCTTTTGCCTACCACCTGAGCCCTACTTGCTCCGCAGCATCCTCTTGTGCCTGTCGCCCGAGCCCTACTGCTCCGTGGCATCCTCTCGTGCCTGTCACCAGAGCCCTACTTGCTCTGCAGCATCCTCTCGTGCCTGTCGCCCGAGCCCTACTTGCTCCGCGACATCCTCTCGTGTCTGTTGCCCGAGCCCTACTGCTCCGTGGCATCCTCTCGTGCCAGCCACCTGAGCCCTACTTACTCCACGGCATCCTCTCGTGCCTGTTGCCCGAGCCCTACTACTTCGTGGCATCCTCTTGTCCCTGCTACCCGAGCCCTACTTGCTTCGCGGCATCCTCTCGTGCCTGTCGCCCGAGCCCTACTGCTCCGTGGCATCCTCTCGTGCCTGTCACTCGAGCCCTACTTGCTCTTCAGCAGCCACTGTGCCTGCCTCTCTGATATCCCACAGGTCCATAGGCTCTCGTTCATCAAAGTCAGATCAAAGCAAGACAGCTAGGTGGAGCTACAATCCCCATAGAAGACCGCACAGGAATCTCAACTCCAAAGGCTAGCTCCAGAAGTCATAGTCGGGAAAGGAGTGGGGGCACTACCGCGTCCATCTCCCGGGAAGCAACCTGACAATCGGACCTTAACCGAGAAGCACTGGAGGCATCAAACATCACCCTCTTGGGAGGAGAAGAAAACAGCACAAAAAACCTCCACCTCCATCATTGCTCTGTCAAGCGTTCCTAAAATCTGAGACAATGTCAGTTAGTGACCAAGCACCATAGAGGCGTCGCCCAAAGCCTGGGCGCCGCCCATGGTCCTTGTTCTTCCCTTGCTTTGCTCAAATCCCCCACCTGCGTTGCGATCGAGTCCACCCGAAGCCTAGGCGCCGACCGCCTGGGCCAGGATGGGCGTTTGTGTTGTTCTCCCCAGACCGCTACATGGAACGGCCTCATGGGCACCGCCCAAGCTAGCCTTTCCATCTTCTCAATCTTTAGAGCTCCTCGTCTTCATGATGATTTAAAGAGAGAAATGGAAGAAGGGAAAGAAGCAAGGGAGAATGAAAGAACAGTAGCTCTTGGGCCTATTTGTAGAAGAAGAATGGCTTCTCAAGGAAGCCTTGCTAAAGCTTCTTGAAGAAGTTTGGTATGAAGCTTCTTGAATAAGCTTGGAGGAGGCAACTACAGAACAATTGGGGAGGAAGGAAGAAGAATGAGCAAGACATAAACAGTGACCTTTATTTATAGACGAGGATGTATAAAAAAAAAAATTTTGATCGGTTTCATTGAGTTGTGCTAAAAATTCAAATTCAGAGAGATAGAAGCATTTTTTGGGAAAATTACCTGACCAAATCGCCTTTGGTGTTTGTATGTCGAAGATCTCGAAAAAATACCCGAATTCCAAAAAAATTCGCCTCAAACGGACTCATGTGCGCAAAGTTATAGTCGTTCGAAGTTTTGCTGAATTTTCAATGCTCCAGCAGTCCTCCTCGCCTATGGGCGCCTACCTCTCGCCTTTGGCGTCTGTCTCCTCGCCCATGGGCGCCTACCTCTCACCGTGGGCACCTATCTCATCGCCTTGGTCGCCTACCTCATGGCCTTGGGTGCCTACCTCATGGCCCTGGGCGCCTACCTCTTGCCTTGGGCGCCTACCTTTTGCCTTGGTTGCCTGCCTCGCGGTCTTAGGCGCCTACCTCTTGGGTGCCCACCTCAGCCATATGGGCACCGCCCAGCAGGTCACATGTACACCATGGGTGTCACCCACCAAGTGCTCCCTCCTTGGACTCTTCAGCTGCTTCTCCAAGAGAGCACCATTGAAGCCCTCTTCACCTCTCTCATCTCCAACGTAGGCACCGCCCAAAACACCTCTGTGGGAGACTCCTATGATATCAAGGGCATGGACTCCTCCTCCCTTCTCTCCTCCACAACTGCTTGAACTCCTAGTTCTCATGAACTTGTTGTGGTACCGAAGAAAATACAGGAAAAATTTGACTTACTTAGGTGAAGTTGTAGCACATGCCCACAACCCCTTCCTGTCACCGAAAGTCGGAGGCTTGCGGCATGGGGGGCAAATGATGAGCCCGAATTTTACTGGGTCAAGCCCAATTTAGATAAATCGAGAAAGTCCAAAGAAACGTCTATTGTCGACCCATCGAGGAGGACACCAAGGGGACAACACCAAAAGCCAATGGCTGTAGGACGAGGAGGACGAGGGAGCCCTTGGGCGCCCCTCCTCTTGATCCTCCTCACCTTGGTACTCCAGGTCCAGGTCCAGTTCCAACTAATGTTCTCCCCCGGATGAATAGGAACACGAGGAAAGATAATATGGAGATTGACATAGAAGATCTCCTACCATAGCAATACTTGTCAAAGCAATAAAATTCTTCTCCCTCACGTCACTGCCTCTACTACCTTACCCTAACTATATAATGTAAGCCTTCTCAACATGAAGGGCAAGGGCCTCCAATGCCTCCAAGGACCTTCTTGAGACCTCTACACCTTGAAGCCTCCAAACCTCTCCGTACTTATCTCTCTCTCTCTCTCTCTCTCTCTCTCTCTTTCCAAAAGCACTGTATCTCTCTGGAGTACTATCATTCATCAACATCAATAAAGAACACAGGCCGTCGCTGCCATTCCCCAGAGTGGACGTAGGTCACCCGAACAGAACCACTATAAATCCCTGTGTTGATCTATTATTTACTGTTTTATCCATTGATTGTCGTTGATTGCTCATTAATCACACCCTTACACATACTTGACTGTTGATCTTGCACGAAGACAGTTTTGTGCATCATCAGTGATGACAGTAGGGTGGTTGGCTTGTTAGGTTTAAGGGGAAAGGAGAGGGGTGACATATCAGTTTAGAAGATGAGGGTAATATTGCCTTTTTGTATTCATTGTTAAAGGAGTTGTTTGTTCATTTTAGTCCAAAAACATAAGAGAATAAAATGTATATTAAAAAAACGAGGGGTAAAGTGTAAATGACCCAAATCACAAGGGTGTGTTACGGTAGTGGATTAAGGTGAGTTGAGACCCATAAAGATAGATTAACAATGAAGTGGGTCTCATAAATCTGGTGTGTGGCAATTGAAAATCGAGTGAGGATATAAATCCTGAGTCAAATCTTGACCCGAATGCTACAGTGGTTTTTATCCAAGCTACATGGGTTAAATGTAATCCACCTCGTCCAGAGGTTACAATCCTTCCTAGCATGTTAACCAAGTAAAAAAACATATTTTCCCTCTTTTTTAGATGAACGTTCCTACACCTTACAGAAGGACTCGATCATCACTTTCGTCCAAGCAACTCTCAAACCAGACGATTTCCTGGTTGGTGAAGACGTTCATAGGCGACGATCCATTAATGCGAGGTAAGCTTCTTCCTCTTCTTCTTCTTCTTCTTCTTCTCTCTCTCTCTCTCTCTCTCTCTCTCCGTAGAGTGAACAACGAATAGATCTGGTTGATGAACGATGAAGAAGACGACTGAAGCATCATTATGAGGTCGTCAAACTTTCTACATCCTCATAGGGTTGAGAGCTTCCCCCAGTAGACATATTTGCCCCTCTCTTTTAATGTATATATGTTTTTATGTATAGGGAGGCCAATGGTCATCTTGCAGATTTTTTAGTTTATAATGTTGTTCAGACGAGGGCTTCTACTGATTTTTTTGCATTTGGATTCTCCCCATTAGTGGGAAGTTGTCGACTCAAGATCAATGTTGGTTGTCTTCTGTGAGAAAGAAGACGGTCTTGGTTGCTAGTAAGGATCATGATCACATGAATAATGTTTCTAATTTTGGGAGATTTTGAAGGATTAAAGCCAAATTGTATAGAAGTAGGATTTATTCCTTCATTTGATTTTTGTAATTCTGATTTTATGCTATAAAATTTTTTCTTTCTTATACATATACTAGTTATTTTTTGTAGCTAAAGGAACTAAGTAATAAAAAAATGTCAACAATAAACATATTTGTATTTACACCTAAAATTAAATCACAAACATAAATGAGAGATAAAAAAAATTAAGTACCAATTGTAATGGGGGTGAGCAGTGTTAGTAGTGGTGGCGACAGTGGTGATGGTAGGATATGGTGATGATTGTGGTGGGTGGTGAGAACCATGGTAGTGGTGACAATTGTGGGTGACAACAGTGATAGTGGTGGTGGATTTTGGGTGACGATAATAGTGGTAGCCGTGGGTGACGATGGTGGTGGTGGTAGTGGGTATGGGTGGTGGTGGACGACGGTGATGATGGTTGACAGTGGTGTTGGTGGGACAACGACAATGGTGGTGGGAGGTGACGATGGTGGTGGTTGGTCACAATGGGTGCTTCTAAGCGATAGTATGATGAGTGGTGGCAAATGGCGACGGTGGTAAGTGTGGTGGGGGTAAGTGACAGTGGGTGGCTGTAGTGGTGGGCGATGATGGGGGTGGTGGTAGGTGTGATGGGGATGAGTGACAGTGGCTAGTGGCTATGGTAGGTAACGACGGGGTGGTGGTGGGTTGTGGTAGTAGGTGACGGTGGGCAACAATGGTAGTGGTGAGTGCTGGCGGTGGGTAACAGTGGTAATGATAATAAATATATATAAGAATAACATAATGATGGTGGTGGGTGGTGGTAGTGGACAACGATTATAGCAATCAGTGGTAGGTGGCAATAATGGTGGTGGGGGCAGTGAGGGTGGGTGTGCAAGAGGGGCAGTGGCGGTGATGGTGGTAGTTGTAATGGTTGTAGGGGTGGTGGTGGTGGGACAGTTGTGGTAGTGGTGGTGATGGTGATGGTGGTGGCATAGTGGTGGTAGTGGGGTAGTGGTGGCAGTAGTGATGGTGATGGTGGTGGTGGGGCAGTGGAAGAGGTGGTGGTGCTAGTGGTGGGACAGTGGTGGTAGTGGTGATGGTGGTGGTGGTAAGGTGGTGGTGATAGTTGTAGTATGGTGGTGGTGGTGGTGGTGGTGGTGGGTGCAGTAGGGTGGCAATAGTGGTGGTGGCGACAGCGGCGGTGGTGGGGATGGGAGTGGGCGTGGTTATGGTGGCAGTGGTGGTGGTAATGGTGATGGTGATGATGGTGGAGCAGTGGGGGTGATGGTGGTAGAGATAGTGGTAAAGCAGTTCTAAACATTATTTTTTTAAAAAAGTACTTATGAAAAATAATTCTTAGAAATACTTTTAAAAAGTTATTCCAATAGCTGTCAGATTAACTTTAAAATAAAATTTAAAGAGATTTCAACTGCGAATAACAAAAGTTATTTTGTTTATTTTTTGAGATTGAATTGTATTATACTTAATTATATAGATGTTTTTATGTATATGTGAAAAATGTTTAATTTTATTAGGATATTCCACCAATTTAAACATAGGATATGATTGAATTGGAATAGATAGGGTCATGAGTAAAATGATAAACTACTACAAAATTGTTAATGTAATCTATGAGGCCCACCGAGTTACACATTTGTTTCCCAAACAATGGTTTGGATTAGATATAATCTAAGGTTAAGAATTTAAAGTGGATGAGCGAGTTTGAGTTGTATGAGTTAGGATATAAAAAGAGAAATCATATCCTATTCAAATCCATTATCCAAACACCCCCAAGAGCAATTGTTCTTTGCTAGGCTATAAAACGAATCCAACTACCCGAGTTGAACCCCGATTCAACTCATTTTAGGCTCGCTCAAAGCCGCTGGTTTTTAATACAAGTCAAATCTGATTAGCCCAATCTATTTGTAAATCCTATGTGTTCTCATTTTACATTGGGTGAATCGCAAATTATACGTTGAATGAACATTCAAATGTTATTTTATATTATCAAAGATAGAAATTTGTATTAATGTGTATTTGAAGTTAACACTCGTCAGCTTACCGTTTAAAACTAAATAGATAAATTATACATAGATCTCTCATGTTTGTCGCTTAACCACCTAGACCCCTCACATTTGAAATATTATACCTACATCCCTTGAAAATTCAAATATAACTAAAAATATTCTCCTAATTAGGTATCCAAATAATTATGTTCAACTGATGTATTGTATTGGATATAAAAAATAATATATAAATATATGCATTATATTGGATATTGAAATGATAAATTTGATTTTGAACTTTAAAATATAACGGACCTACAAAATAAAGGATAGTATGAAAATTATAAATTTTTATTATGATGAAATCATATATTAACAGCTATTAACGATAAATAGTCATGTGTTATACGTCTACAAACGTCAACTCTTTTACATTTATACCACTGGTCTTCCAAATCTTAATGACAGCCAACTACCCACCTCAACACCACCCCCACTCCCACACCCACGTGAATCCCCCGTGGGTATCTAACAATTTTTTACACGACACAAAATTATGGTTTGAAATCAACACAAAATTAATAAATTATGATTAATTATTTTTTAATATAAACTCATAAATAATATGATTCATTAATATGAATAATAAATGGGTTGATTTAATATCAAACACAACCTTCAAACATAAAATTGACAGATACCAACACCTTTAATAGTTTTATAAAAAAAATGTTAATTTTTTATTAAATATTGAGATAGTTCTTGTACAAAAAAAAGAAGATGAAGATGTTTTTTCTCCCATTTGTTGTTACTAGCTGGTGCACACGTACGTTGCACGTGGACCATTTTAAATTTGACGTATTGTATATTACAACCTTTCAATATATTTGCACGGAAAAAGTGTCTCCATATATCATGTTATTGATGTTGAAGTTAAAAAATAAGTATTTTCCTTTTAGTTGATTAAAAATCTGTAAGTGCTTCCTTAAACTCAGAATGGCAGTTTTTGTGTTTTGGAAGTGGTATGTGACTGCGGAAGTAGTATATACGTCTCACACTATAACTGAATACCAAAAAAAAAAAAAATGAAGTGTTCCTTTAAAAAAACATCATTCATGAAAATCATAACCTATGATCATGTTACCATCGATCATTTTATGAAACTTTAAAAATTTGGTTTCAACATATATCTAAGGACTAATTTTAGGTTATAGAATATGTTTGACAATCATGCACATATCATCTAACATCGGTATAATTGGAAAATCTTTGTCCACTCTCTCAATGTGTGTTCAGAGAGTCGTAGATTTTTCAGTCAAAATTTCCATGTACGTTCCTCCTACGTATACAAAAGGTTCAAATGTAAATACAAAGAAATAACCAACAATATCTACCACTTAACTTATGTGATAAATTATCATAGGTGTGTGCTATGACATATTGTACCGTTAAAAAAATATCTTTGCACATAACAAATCTAAGTAGAAGGCTATTCATCAAATATCAATCTTTGGAGTTGATCTCTCAATTGAAAATGGACTTAAAATTCTCAGCTTAATGCATAAATCCAGACCAATTGCAGCAAAAATGATAAACCATGTTCCAAATGCTCAAAAGTGAAACAAATTTACCTGAAAACCTGTCTTATCTTTTATTTCATGTCTTATTTTATCATTTCATGTTGTTATGATATATGAATTAGTTATCCCACCACCATAGGCAACTCCATCCCTGCAAAAATTAAAGGGATCAATAAGCATTTGTTAAACTGTCATTGTTACCTGATGCAACTTTCATGAAGAAGTACCTAAAGAAATAGGTATTTATTAATATGTTAAGTTATTTTATCAAGCAAGCAACAAGTTGGTAACCACTTATACAACGATACCAGCATGGATCCAATGAAATGCATGGTTTGGATGTCGACCAAGATTTTATTGCATTCACAGTGTCGGTTGCACATGTTTTCAATTTATGAGAAAAATCTTCTTTTGTAAATAGATGGTACCGAGCTTAAGAACAACCATGCATGTATATAACCTTAAAGAATAGTGATGCAATAGTCTAGAGTTCAAGACACATTGCAAGTCTTAATTTTTTATTCTAATCTAATAAGTCTGACTAAAAAATTAGTCTCCAACCAGGCTACAGGCTTGGAGACTTGAAATTCTGTAAAAGTTATCAAAAAGTTTATAGAAAAACAAACATTTTATCTATAATACATCTATACTATTTCTAAATGTACATATGTTGGAAAAACTTTTGATAGTTTTCTATTGTTTATATGTCACCCTCTTGATCCCTTGATACCTTGTTCCACATTTAGTCAATAAAAGCAAAGAAGCAACAAAGATTCGGTGAAAGAATTAGGAGAAACCATTAACTATCAAGCACATAAATAAAAGGTGAAAAAAATGCAGACATCTCAAATAAACTCACAAAAATTAAAATAATGGATAATATTTTGAGTTTATAGTCAAAAATGAAAATTTTAAGATTCGAAAGAGTCACATTCAACTCAATTTTAATAGACATTTTATGTCTTTAATATTTAATATAATTAGAATTGGATGTTTCATTATGTTGTCAATAAATTAAACAACAATGTAACAAATTTTGGGACATGAAATTAATCAAAGTATACTCAAGTTTAGGATCGATAATTTAAAACTAAGATTAGGAAGAACCATTGTAGTCCTATGTTTAAAAGATATACCAAGTCTTCAATCAATGAAAAATAAATGCAGAGTATAACAAAAAAAAGCATGCTCAAACAACCTTAATTTTAAATGACAAGCTCTTAAAAAGAAATTATCAATAAAACTATATCGAATTCCCCCACGCAAAACAATGTCATAACAAATTGAATTATCTTCATTAACCAAAGACAACAACACAGTAACATAGAGAGAGAAAAGAAAATACTGCATAAAGAATTAAAACTGATTTGCAGAATCAAAGTCTTAGAAATTCATGCCCCAAACCCATTGAGTTCGATTCCAACTCAAGCCAAAAACAATTGAAACCTAATTAGAACATGTCCGCAGCACCCAAAAATATACTCAAAGATATAACTAAATCAACATAAATCAAGCAATTGGGTTAATATACAACATGTGGTGAAGTAAGATCTTAGCAAGTACTCTTTGATGGTGCTCACACTGAGTCACAATCAACTATTCTCAAGTCCCAACACATCAGTGACAAGCTTAAAAACAGAGTCTCTACTGAATGAATTATTTGCATTCTTTCCATTGCATTGAAATGTATGAAACTTTGTGGTGGTGATTTGGCCGAAAAATGCCAGCGACAGCAAGATCAGGAATCTCAAAAGTATCAAAACTTACTCAATGGTCTTATCCAACTTGTGCCTTTTAGCTGCAACTGCTTTGGTAATTGTTTTCCTACCCTGAGCTTCTAAGAATTGAAACCAAATTTTTTTGAGTCCACTCAAATTAGATCACAATGAAGCAGTAATAAAAAAAAACGAAAAAAGAAATTGCAACAAATGGTTTTAGGTATATTAGGTAATGGTTTGCGCCATGAACAAACTTGATAGAACTTGATTATACTCGCTAGATTTTTTATTGGTCAAGATTGAGCCATTCACTCTTCGCATTATGTTTTCCCTAGTTTCCTCCTAAACAAATGGAAAATAAACTTGAAAAAATATAGGCACTCAGCAAATATAGCCATTCACACATGCAATGTTGCTGTCATTTTAACTTCTCTACTATGTTGTATGTGTTATATTGTCATATGTGAATGAGATGTTATCTAGGAGAGAAGCATACTTGAGAGAAGAGGAAGTTATTGTAGCATTAAACAAACACTCAATTTTTTGTAAGACAAAATGACAAAGCATTCAATCTTCTCTTTTCCGTCAATATGGCTTTATATGAACTGGGAGTGCATGTGCACCTCTTTGAACATCCCACCAAAAATATCAAGTAATAGAAACAACAAGCAAAACATTTGGAGAAAATAAGTCGGTAAATTCAGAAAACTCCCTCCAAAAAATACCCTCTAAAACCCCTAATTCATAAATACCTAATTCATAGAGTGCTTTTAATTTCATAAGCTACTTGAAACCATGTATGTCATTCCAGTCCAGTCCAGTCACTACTTGAATCGTTCAATAGAGATATATACAAAACCTCAGGAAAATGAATCGCCAAGAATTATAATCAATTATCATATCATAAATCTAAACAGTATGCTTCAAAGAGGTAAAACTAACAATGAACTAAATTTAGACTATTGTTTCCTACAATGTAGTAAAGACTCATAATTCCTATGAAAATCTATTTGTTTGCAATAATATTTAGGGAACATAGCACACTATTCATTGTTAATGACTTCGAAGAAATAGGACTAATCCAAGTTAAAGACATGTAAATAAGTCCAATATTCCGTGAAATTACCATTCATGTTAAAGTTCAACTTGGCAACAACAAGAAGGGCACAAGTAAACTGAACACAGTGAATGATCAATTGAACCAGGACCAAAAAATGCTGAATATATAGTATGAATGCAATGAAAAGTTTCTTACACCTCTGAACCAGTGTAACCACTGGCTCCAAGAACACCAATTCTAATGGCCTTCGCAGGCATCTGAGCTTGAATATCCGCAAGCTTGAAGCTTTGTGGTGTTGAGGCCACTGAGGATCTATCACACAGTTTTTGAACCTTTGAATTCTTGATTTAATCCTACAATAATAAGTAATCAGTTCAGAAAAATCCCCCATAATAAAATCCCAAAATTATGCAACCGATAAGAAAATATTAAGCAAAACAATCAGAAAAAATATTGCTAGTAAGTGCTCTTTACGTATTTGTCAATTTTCTCAAATGCTTTGTCAAGCCCTGTTCATCGGAGCCTTCGGAGCTATACTATTAGTGAGGGGGCGGCTGGTATAACAATGCTCAGCCCTCTTCGAATGAAATGAGGAACAATGAAAATAACTTTGTTCAACACGAGAATAGGGATAATCATCCCAACTCCAACGATTCCTCCATGGACATGCACGCAGATAGTTCGGATCATGACGCTACCTACTGAATTTCTATTAGAATTGGTGCACAAGCT
>CAUOFW020005724.1:481501-603381 GCA_963454935.2 Ilex paraguariensis
TCTCTCTTAGTGTTTGTGGGCTTGAGAATGAGGTCAGGGCGTAGCAGCAAAGGGTTGTTTCTTGAGAGAGGAAGGAAGAGAAAGATGAAGTTTTTTATGGTCAAGAACAAAAACACTACACAAAGGAAGCTCAAACAGCTCCAGAGGATGATCCCGGGGGGAGAAGAAACGGACCCGGTGACGTTGTTTCAGAAGACTGCTAATTACATCTTTCTGCTTGAATTCCATGTGAATTTTCTCAAGAAAATATGCAGTTCTTGTGGAGTGTAAGAATTCCACAACTAGCACAAAGTCTAGCTGGTCTACTTCAATCTGTTTAGGTTCTTACAGAGAGAAAATAGAACCCGCTACTAGTATTTGTAGATGTATTACGACTTTTGTGCGATAAATAAAAATGCAAATATGGTTTCTATGATCCTATCAGACTCTTCTCTTGGTATTTTGCACTATAACAAGGTGTAGGAAAAGAAGAGAGCTATTGCGTAAACAGACATGGCTGTAAGATTCTTAAGCCTAGCATTATAGAGTACTGTTTCATCACTTGTAAGGTAAGTGCCACTGTACAACTTAGAAAATGTTGACATTGTAATAAAACTTTTGTTGTTGTGTAAGACTTATTATTTTTGTTTCCTATTTATTAAAACACGGAAAATGCTATAGTACCCCAAAAAAAAAAATTCATATCAACAAAGAATTTATGTTCATAAATATTCGATTGATTCATTTTTAGTCATTGATCATTAAAATAATAAAATAAAAGAGTAAATAAATAGAAAACTCACATTCGCATTTATTAAAAAAAATAAATATGGTATCAAAAAGCAATTTAGATTACCCTATTAGCAAGGACAGTGAGCTAAATAATTTGTCAAATTTCATAGGCCAGGTTGGGGGTTGGCTTATAGTGTAATACTCAATGCTCGATTGATGTTTGGGCTATTGTTCTCGGGCAGTTCGGTTCATTATGGAAGATTAGTCTGTTGATTTGGTACCAGAGACGAGCACAGGTGACAGGAAATGAAATACCCATGTTAAGAAGAGATTGGGTATTTGATAGAAAATTTCCCTTTTGAGGACACAAAGTTTGGGGAATTCCTAAAAGTACATAGAAGATGTTGGCTACATGTAGTAGCTTTTTATTTTCCATACCATTTCCAATTTAGACCATTCCTTACATGTTTAGTTTCAATATAACATGAGATGAGATTGAACAAGTCACTCTATCTAAACTATTCTGGTCATAGTAATTGTCAACCTCCCTTTATTATATCCCAATAAAATCATGGCTGAATTAAGATTTAGATAAATTGTGAACNTTGTCAACCTCCCTTTATTATATCCCAATAAAATCATGGCTGAATTAAGATTTAGATAAATTGTGAACGAATTATTGTAATACAATTCTCATGTTTAGACGAGGGATTAATACATAGTAGTAAGGTAAAAAGGACAAAATCATTTTTCTCTCGTCATTTTTGATATTAATATCAGTCATGCATCATTTAATACCATCTATGTGTGGTACTAATTTGTACCTAATATGGAATGTTAGATGACACTTTAGTATCGGGCAGAGGCATGAAAATACCTTTAATACCAAGACTTGTAACTTGATCAAAATTTAATATTAAATGAGAATTTGAACTAATTTTGTCCAGTCCTATCCTTTAAAACCTAAACAAACGTGCGGGTTTTAACCGGGCCGACGCAAAAGATGATTTGGAATCAGATTCCCATTTGCGAACGGGCCTCGGACACAAATATCCGGCTTCTTCACATATAGCTGCACAGGTGTTGCTCAATTGGATTATATTGTTTGGCAAAGGGTAGTGGATTTTGTGAAAGGTCCATAACCAATCTAGGTTTAGCAAAATGGTTAACATAGTGGGCCTTTAAGGAAGAGTCGTAATTTGTTAGAGGCCCATACATTGGCTAGTTGGCCAGTAAAAATGACCCACACTATACCTGTTACTTGAACAATGTTACTTTTCAGACCCAAAAAAAAAAAACAATGTTACTACAACCTAATTAATTGATGTAATAATTTACGGTCATTAAATTGACGGTGAATTCAACTGTTTAAGACTAGTCATCAATTCTGTGATAGATTAAGTCAACAAATTATAATAATAAATTAAGTTCAGATATTACTAAAGTTGTTTGACTTTTAAAGTTATGAAACTTAGCTTATGCACAAAGAGTATTTATTATTTTATAATATACCTTATAGGTAAAAATCATTATGTCTCTTCCGTCTTTAAAATTATAGTCATAAGTTTTAATATTGTATGTTAAAATATCTAATATATTTTTATCTATTAAAAATACAGATAAATTTGAAAAATAGTTAAAATAAACTGTTTATTTAAATTATTTGGTAAAATATTGGATAGAATGATGAAATATCATAATTTACATTCGTAAAGTAGGGTGAACACCCCTACTTCATCCAATTGGCTAAATGAATTTTCCCTTTTCTTATCAGTGGAGCCTAAGAAGAAATTTTATACTTACAATTTTGTCAGGTTTATTTAAAGTCCCAACTTTTCGAAATAATGGGTAGCCTCTTTTCTGTTGCTCTCTTTATTTTGTTTGTTTCACCGTGAATCTGGTCTGGTTGCGTGGTTTTTTCTAATCTTCATGTTTTCCATGTAACTCTTTTTATTCTTGAATGTGATCATTCTAGATCTTTATATTTTTGTTTCGTTATTATCTCGCACCGAAACTTGGGCTAGAGAAGTTAATTCCTAACATCACAGGTATGGAAAATCGACTTGAATCTAATACATCATAGTATAAAAAGTTTTTTGGGAAAATTTTGTCTACACCCCTTTTAGTTAGGTCTAATTTAATAACACCTCCTTCCGATACTGAAACTTCATTACACCCTCTTTTAGGTTATACTTTCAAATCAAAGACACCATTTTAACGGTAACTTTTGATACCATTACATATAGGAAAAATTTCATCTACATCCCTACAGTTAGATCTAAATTCAACGACACCCCCTCTCGATTCTAAAATTTTACTACAAATCATTTTGNATAGGAAAAATTTCATCTACATCCCTACAGTTAGATCTAAATTCAACGACACCCCTTCCCGATTCTAAAATTTTACTAAAAATCATTTTGATTATACTTTTCAAATCAATGACACCCTCTTAACGATAACTTTTATCTCTGTCAGTAGATAAAATAATGATTTGACTAATTTTTTTTGTGAAAATGCTAAAATTAACTTTTGTTATGTGAATGGACTAAAATGTCCACAATCCTTTTCCCATTATATATGCCATAGTCAACCAATAAGCGTAATTTATATTATTATATTATCTGAATGAATTTTTATAATTTTAAAACATTGCATGATAACTTTGTTATAATATTAGTCATCATATTATCACTTATTTGATTACATAATCGATTTTTATAATTTTTATAGTTAAAAATTACAATCGATAAAATTAATGTCAAAATCTCATCCATTTCTAACTCCTCTGCTATTATCTGTCCTCCACAAAATCATCCAACAACTCTTCATACATCATCTTTCATATATAAACTTTAAATATTATATTAATTGAATAAATTTGGTATTAATTTAATAAATTTNCGCCTGTCCTCCACAAAATCATCCAACAACTCTTCATACATCATCTTTCATATATAAACTNTATCTGTCCTCCACAAAATCATCCAACAACTCTTCATACATCATCTTTCATATATAAACTTTAAATATTATATTAATTGAATAAATTTGGTATTAATTTAATAAATTTAAATATTAATTTGGTAAAATTAAATATTAATTTAGAGTTGATTTGATAAAATTTAATGTTAATTGAATAAATTTAAATGTTGCTTTAATAAAGTTACATGTTCATTGGTATTAAATTAAATAACTGACATTAATTTGATATGGTTAAATGTTAAATTAGTGGAATTTAATATATTAAATTTTAATTTAATAAAATTAACTGTCAATTTGGTATTGATTTGATGAAATTAAATAATAATTAATTGTTAAATTAAAGAAATAATATTAATTTGATGAAATAAAATATTAAATTAATATAACTAAATACTAATTTGATAAAATTAAAAATCAATTTGTGTTGATTTGATGAGATGAAATGTTAATTTAGTTTAAATTAAATAAAAGATATTAATTTGATAAAATTAAATATTAAATTGATGAACCTAAAAGTTAATATAATAGAACTAAAAGAGAGTGTATTCAAATTTTAGAATTAGAAGGGGGTATTGTTAAAGATAATTTTATTTTACAGGGGTGTCGTTGAAGTTATGTCTTTTTACAATGAGTGTGGATAAAATTTACCCTATAAAATATTCTAAGATATTTCTGTAAATTAACAATCGTCGTTAACGTCGTAACCCAACAAACACTGATAGGGGGTGACAGTGAAGTTTCCAAATCGAGAGAGGGTGTTATTAAATTTAGATCTAATTACAGGGAGTTTGGATGAAATTTTTCTAAAGTTTTTCTAAAAAAGTTCATTTTTAAGAAATAGACCTATTTTGTTGTTGTAATCCTTAATTATAGAAAGAGACCTATGATAAAAAAATTGAATGGTTACATTTTGGTGTTCGATGTCTATAGTAATCAAATAAAGTTGTGTACTGTAAACCCTAAAAGAGAACAATTGGTAGATAATCTTTTTGGTGCATTGTATTAATTCTCGCTTCGTACACGTGTTCCTCGTTAAAAGGATATATTAACCATGTTATCTAATTTTTTCTAAAACTTTTACAAAGCAAGACAACTTGAACATCTATATAATAAAATAGCTTACAATTCAAATCTCAAAAGATAAACAAAATAATTTTTACTATTCGCAGTTGAGATCATTTTAAATTTTATTTTAAAATTAATCTAATGGCTATTATAAACACCCTAAATTTAACAGGAAAAGTAGGTATTTAAGAGTGTGTTTGGAATGACTTTTAAAAGTACTTATAGAAATTATTTTTCATAAATACTTTTTTAAAAAAATAGTGTTTGAAACCGCCCCACCACTACCTCTACCATCACCACTACCACCACCACCAACATCATCGCCGTCGCCTCCTCCACCACCACCACCACCACCACTGTCGTCACTGCCACCACCACCACCGTCGCCCTTGTCGCCACTACGGTCATTACCACCCACTACAACCATCACCGTTTCCTATCACCACCACTGCTGCACACCACCCCTCACTTCCACTACAAAAACTTAAATTCTTTTATCTCTTCTCTATGTTTGTGATTTGATTTTGGATATAAATACAAATATATTTATTGTTTACCAATTTGATTACTCTGTGCCTGAAGGCGCATACAATAACTAGTCTCCTTATAAAGTAAACCACGAATATATAAATCTAGAACTTGAATAAATGTACGAAAATTTTTGAAAATCATCTGAACATAAACTTATTGTGTCAAGAGTTTTAGGGTAGATTGTTTTTTTGTTTTCGGCAAGTAAGTTAATTTCATTAACCAAAAAATAGAATCATACAGAGTTATACCCCATGTATAAGTAAGCAAAATAAAAAGGGACAAGGGGGGATGGTAGATCATCTAAACACAATGGCAGAAGATATTAGGAAAAGAAATTTGTCTTTCTATGTAAAGTTAGGACTTTCCTTTTGTCTTTCTTTTATCATACTATAAAGAAACATTCATGTAAATGATAGAATTAATGAATTCACTACACAATTTTTAAGATAGTATCAGAGCTTTTGTTTCCCTATGGCCTGACTAGAAAAATTCCTAAAACCACATGGCGGCACCTTCTCCCAACTCCAATCCACCTCTTGTCGACACCTCTCCTCCGGAAGCCACCAGGAGGCTCTTTAACTTATCATCTTCTCTCTTCTGATTCTCCCAGTGTGAAGGAAGTTTATGCTCGGTAGGTCTCCCATCCAGTCGACTGCCAATCACATTCTGGCAGTGCAATCCTCTTCACTTGCCATGGTCCCTAGTTGTACACCCATGCGGTATCGTTAACTAATTGATCTTCTCACGCTTGCAAATTTTGCTTCCAATTTCGTTGGTAACTCCTCTTTTTTCTCTTCTTCATCTCTTTCCTTTAATACCAATCATGACTGATTGATCAAAATAGAAGTGCTAGTCATCATATATCTCCTAATCATGCTTATTTTGTAATTTTGTTCGTCCTACCAATGCTCATCCAATTCGCTTACCCACTGGGGATTTGGTTCATATTGAAGGAATTGGTGATATTCACCTATCTCCATCTTTTGAATATATTCTATTTTCCTACATTTAAATTTAATCTTCTTTCTATTCCTAAGCTTACACATTCCCTTGATTGTGTTGCTACTTTTCTTATTCCTCTTGTGTTTTTCATGACCCTCTCACGAAGAGGTTGATTGGAACAGGTGAGGCATGCAAAGGGCTCTACATTTACCATCATACTCCACCTACAACCTCCTCTGTTGGGAGTCACCCCGCTAAAGCCATTTGGTACCAACGCCTTGGCCATCGCTCTACTTTTCATATTTGTAGTTTTAATAAATTTTCTTGTTCTCTTAATAATTTTTATGTATGTTCTCATGCCAAGCACACTCGAACTACTTTTTCGGATTTTTCTAATAAAAGTGCAGTAGTTTTTAATTGAATTGTTGTTGATATTAGGGGTGGTTATCAAACGCAATCCACTAGTAGTGCACATTTTTTTCTCACTATTATCAATCACTTTTCATATACTACCTAGGTTTACCTCATGCGCTTTAAATCCGAAACCTTCGCTTGCCTTAATCATTTTTTTGCTCTTATTGAGACTCAATTTCATACTCGGATTACACTTGTCCGCTCTAACAATGGTGCTGAATTTTTGTCTAATTCTTTGCAAAATTTCTTGCATAAGCGTACTTGTATTGAGACCATAACAACATGGTGTGACTGAAAGCAAACACGAAACCTCTTGAATGTAGCTCGTTGTCTCCCTTTCCAAGCTAACCTTCCCATTAGTTTTTGGGGTGAGTGTGTAAACTCCCACATTCATATTATCAAATATGGCAACGTAATTATGTTTTTAAAATGCTAATATACGTAATGGAGTATGAATGAACTAAGTAGATGGTAGGAGTAGAGATAAAAATGTTAATAGTGTAGAATTGGGTAAATATTTAGTTCAAACTTAGTTTTGAATTGTAAATATATGAAACCGTTTGCAATAGAACTTATACCAATTATGTTTGATGTACAAATGTATGTTGTATAAGTTTGGGTTGGTTTTGGAAGAGTTTGGAATGTGTTTGAAATAAAAAATAGAGGAAATAGAAAAATCTGGACAGGACCTACCGGTAGTACACTGTCCAGTGGATCCGAACTACCGGTAGTCAACAGGTAGTAAATTTCTAGTAGAGCTGAACTACCGGTAGTCAATAGGTGGTAAGTTGCAAGTGGATCCGAACTACCGATAGCTCAACATGTAGTAAGTTGCCAGTAGATTTGAACTACCGGTAGCTTGATATGAACTACCAATAAATCGTTAAAAAAATTAGAATTTTCTGTTTTAAAACCCCATTTTCACTCCATTTGCTCCCATTCTTTCACCCCACTCTCACCCCAAACTTCTTAGAACCCTAATAGAAAGACTTAGAGAGGAAGAGAGAAAGGGAAAACAAGAGTTTTAAGGGTGATTCAAGATCAAATCTTCTTGTCCTTCACACCAAAGCCAAGGAGAAAGGTAGGGGGTTTTCTTCCATTCTTGTCCATTGATGCTAGGGCGAATATATATGTATTCTTGACTCCTAACCATATGTATTTGCTATGGGTTCTTTGTTTCTTGGTCTTCTTGCAATTATTATCATGTTTTATACAAAGTTAGGGTTGCATACCCATGAAATCTCTTGTTCTTGCTTTAAAACCCTAGTTTTTGGGAAAATATGAGTTTCTCCCTCTACATTCACTTAAATTTAGTTTCAAAAACTTTAGTGCTTTTTGTTGTGTATCAAAATTATATTGATGATAATCTTTTGAATTTTCTTCAATTGTTCGATTGGAATATCACATGTGAAATTGGGGATTTATGGAATTGTTTGTGATTTGAGGAAATGGTTGATATTGTATCTCTTGTGTGGTTGTTGGATAAACATGAGCTATTATTGACCGGGTATCGTGGAGTGTGTAGACGCTTTCTTACTCCATGCGGGTACAAACTTTTTCTATCACTCGTAATGGGGTTAGTGCCTTGCGAGGATTAAACCATTATCGCTTCCGGGGTATCGTGGAAAAATGATTTGTGTGGGTTGTACGTGGGCCATGATATTTTTGATGGTATCCATGCGAGGTCTTACTTCATACTCAAGATACGAATACAGTGGTGGATTATTGGTCACTGTACTAGAAATAGTTTTTACAATAATTTTGGGAAGTATGAGATTCCTCAAGAACTTGGGAGAAACGGTTTATCGTGGAATGAATTATTAGTTGTATATTGGTTTCACTTATGCATTAAATTACTGTTGTTGCTTAAACTTGAGATCTGTTTAAATGTCCATGTTTTATTGAAAAATGCATATATGCTATTTGTGAAAGATGACCGACCATTTTTATATGCTTTTCTAAACCTTGTTCGAGTTTGGGAGGAATGTTGCTACAGAGCTTAGTGCTCACCCTTTACAAACCATATTTTTCAAATTGTGGTCTAGAGGAAGAGCTCGGGGTTGAGGAGCCGACACATTGAGAAACTCCACTAGATGGGCTCATGGATCCCAGGGTGGATGTCTAGAGTTATACTCTCTTAGGTGCTAGACTAGGAAATTTCTTTTAAGATTATGTAAAGACTAATCTTTTGTTATTTCGCTGCAAGTTTAAATGTGATTTTTTTGGGATGTAATTATCATAGTCAATCACATTCTTTTGGGATGTAATGGCCATGGTTGGCCTATTCTTTTGGGATAATATTGTAAATGTTATATTTGATGAATAAAATTTCTTTAATGATGAAATTATTTAGTTGCTCTCATGATGTGAATGATTTATAGATTGTAATGTCATCTAAGGTGGGTTTTGGGGCATTATAAAGTGTGTCCTCACTGCAGCCTCCTTAATCAACTGAACACCATCTCCTCATCTCCAAAATAAGTCTCCTTTTGAACTATTTTTTATAAGCCACCATCTTATGATCATCTACCTGTATTTGACTATTTCTTCTGTGCTAGAGAATAACAGCTTATCAAGATAAATTTTCATCTCGTGCCACCAAATGTGTCTACCTATGTTACCCTAGCTCATAAAAAGCCTATCATGTCTATGATCTTGATTCCAACAAAGAAAAAAATTCTCTAGGGACGTGGCCTTCTAGGAAATGGTCTTTCCTTTTTCGATTCTGTCAGAGCCTCTCACCCCTCCACTTCCTGTGCGTCCCCACCCAATTCCTAAAATTCTTGATGTCTACTGCACCCCATAGATCACCCTCCACTTCCTCCGCCCATGCCACCCTCTCGACCGCGAAGTATGATTACTCACCCCCTCCACCTACATGATTACACCTGTCCTACCCTCCATGTAGAGCCCACTGTGCCTTTATCCGTTCCACAATCCTTAGGTACTTCTCAGTCACTTAATTCTTTCCTCTTTTATTCCCATTTTTATGCTTCTCACTTTGCCTTTTTTGCTGTTCTTACTACTGTTGTTGAGCCTTCCTCCTACTCTTAGGCCATCCGTCATTCTCATTGGCGTGAGGCCATATCCTCTAAACTTAGTGCTTTGGAGGCCAATAATACTTATACTCTTGAACATCTTCCTCTTGGTGAGGCGTCATGACCAAACTTCAGACTGATGGTTCCAATGGGCGCCATAATGCTCGATTGGTGACTAAGGGCTACACATAGGTTAAGGGGCTCGACTACCATGAAACCTTTCCTCTTGTTGCTCGGATGGTTATTGGTCGCTGTGTTTTGGCTATGGCTTCAACTAAGAATTAGAGTATTTATCAACTTGATGTTCATAACCCCTTTCTCTATGGTGATCTTCATGAGGAGGTTTACATGAATCCTCCCCTGGATATTGCACTAAGGGGTAGACTAGAGTTTTTCAAATAAGAAAATCTTTATAAGGGCTCAAATAGGCTTCTCGCAATTGGTTTTTCAAGCTTTACTCTATTTTTCTTGATGCAGGTTTCAAGCAATCCCAATTGGATCATTCCCTCTTCACTCATATGACTACATCTTCATTCATTGTTGTTCTGGTATATGTGGATGCCATTCTTGTTCTAGGCAACAATGTTGCTTAGGTTAAGCACTTCAAACAGTTTCTCTCCCAACGGTTCAAGAGCAAAGATCATGGCCCCCTCAAGTATTTCTTAGGTCTTGAAGTTGCCCGTTCCCCTTCTGAGATTTTTCTCAATCATCTAATTTATGCCTTGGAGATTCTCTCTAACAGTGGTCACTTGGGGGCTAGACCTGCTTCCTTTCCCATGGAGAAATATTTAAAGCTTATTAACACTGACAGTGATTTTCTCCCTAATCCAGGCTCTTATCGTTGATTGGTGGGTCATTTAATCTACCTCATCATTACTTGCCCTGACATTGTTTACCTGGTGAATATTCTTAGTTAGTTCATGCACACGCCCCAAACCACTCACTTGAATATTGTTGTTCAAGTCCTTCGTTACCTAAAAGGCTCCCCTAGATAGGGCCTTCACTTGTCTTCTCTTCTACCAGCACTCTACGTGTCACTACTTACACTAATTTTGATTGGGCAAGCTATCCATTGCCTCAAGACTCCTCTACCGACTACTTCATTTGCCTTGGCCACAATCCCATTTCTGAGCAAACTAAGAAGCAAGCTATTATGGCTCATTCCTCTACTGAAGTAGAATAGAGTGCCATGGTTGTCACCACATGCGAGCTAGTATGGCTTCAGAAGCTTCTCCACGATCTTGATGGCCCTCACCCTTGTCCAATGACCCTTTACTGTGATAATCAATTCAGTCTCTACATCGCTCAGAATTGTGTCTTCCATAAGAGGACAAAATGCATCTAGATTGATTGTCATGTTGTTTATGAGAACCTTCATAGTGGTTTGGTCTCTATGACACACCTTCTTACTCGTGATCATGTTGCAAACCTCTTCACCAAATCTTTGGGCCGAAAACTATTTGACCACTTTACTTGCAAGTTGGGCATTACAAACCTTCATGCACTAACTTAAGGAGAAGTATTAAGAAACAAAATATTTGAAATTTTTTTTTTCCATGTACAGCTAGGACTTTCCTTTTGAATTGCCCATCAAATTAATCCAGATTCTTATACATCAACTTCACATACTCTACCAAGCTCTTAGCATTGAACTTTGGTGTAGGTAATCAACATGATCAGGTGATGGCCTAACATATACCAAATACTCAGCCATCGTACTCGGTGTAACTTTTATCATCTTACCACACACCATAGCCTTCAAAATCTTAAGGTCATAATCCATCTTCTTCAACCCACTATAGAAATCCCGACAAAGGGTAAGGATATACCTAAGTATCGGCTTAAGAAAAAATTTTAAACCTAAATTCGATATTCGAGTCACAACCATAGACTCTTTTAGACTCTTGTGATCAACCATCCGCTCTTAGGCAACAGATTTCCCAGCAATGATAGACTCATACTCAACCCTCTATCTTTTCCTCGACTCAGACTCAAGAGGCTCCTTCCGATCCTGCTCATTCGGTGTAGCCCTCACCTTTCCCTTCTTCTGCTTACTTGCTCTCAGCCTAGATGCCAAAGATGAGACCCTACGGATCTTGGCCACGCCTACTACACACAAATTCATAGCAAAAAGAAGGAGAATCACAGCCCATATACATGAAATCAAACCATTGGAAGCAAAACTTAAAGGTTTCCTAGATGCCATTAACGCAATCCTAGGGTTTGGAAGAATTTTGGTAAAATCAGTGGTGAATAAGAGAAGGAATTTGAGGGTTTTGATAGTTCTAGAGAAGTGAGGGGAAGTTTTTGGAAGTAGGGGAAGAGGAATGAAGTAGTGGGTTTAAATGAAATGAAATAATTAAAAAAAAAAATCTTCTATTTCCTTTTTTTAAACCGTTCTGACTGAAGTTCAACCAATTGATTGACTGGCTTCAATTGGTAGAAGCTCTTTTTCCCCTCTGACCAACTGGTACAAGCTCAACCGATTTGGTCCTTCTTTTTTTCACCTTTTTGATTTTTTATTTTCTTTTCTTTATTCACCCGAGCCTAACACTTCCTAAAACCTATTTACATACCTAAGACATCTAATTACCTAATTACACACACATACTAATTAAAACACACTTAATATGCAATAACAAAACATATAACCTACAATTTAGAATGCATTTCAATCAAAGACACTTTCATAGGGTACACGATTGCATTTAGTGAATACAACAAACCTTTAAATCCCTAGGTCCTCCCTTGTAGACGAGTTTTGTCTCGTGAAAGTTTTTAGTGAACGTGCTTGAAAACTTCCAGTTACATCCCAATTTAGACTACATTATAATCTTCTAACTAGCAATGAGGTACATTAGCAATTCTTCCATCCACTTTAACACACTAGTTGATGCACACGTGCATTGCACGTGGACCATTTTCATATTAAAATTTTTAACTTTATAAAGTTTGTTTGTTCTTTGCACTACAAAAATTTAGTCTTTGACAAAACTAGAACTAAATATCAAATCCATAATTGCGAAATGGTTCAACGACCTTAGACCAATTTTTGACATACATATAAACATCACAAATTCGGGTATACATTATCAAATACTTGAATATTTAAGTCATTTTCTATATAACAACAGTAAGTAGGCTTATAAGGATGGTATAGAAATGTACACACAACCATAAGTACATATATACACAAATAACTTCTTTCGATAAATGTCTGTACATATTACACAAACATATATTTGACTATAGAAGTGTCAAATACAACAACACAGATGGTCGTAATGGTATTTTTTTCTATCAATTCCCTTTCTTTTCATAGTTATATTAATTCTCAACAAAAAAACAACTTGCAATCAAACTTCACATAATATTTGAAGCCCACAACAGTTTTATAGAGCCTCTATTTTTCTCAAGTTGTTATCAACAAACCTACTACAAGCAATCAAAATTAATTATACTAACAAAAATAACCAATCACAAAATCATTGAGTTATAAATTACATGAATGAAAATAAAAACCCATGATCACAAAGGTACTATGAACATGTTCTTTCGTTAATGATGAATAAAAAAATGCACTTTTTCAAGAAATATGTATACCCCTTACAAGAAACATAGAAACTCAGACCCTACAAACATAAATATAGAAACAAAAAAGTAAAATTTGATAACCACAAGAAAGAAACTCATAAACCTAGGGTTTGAGCAAGTACAAGAATATGAGACATATGAGTAATTAGAAATTAAGAGGGAGAAAACTACTAAGACTGAACTGCTAAATTGATAACAATGACTTTTATATAGCCAAAATCTAGAAAAAAAAAAAAAAAAAAAACTTCAGATTGGATGAATTGGAGATGCAACATTATGACTAACCGATGGGCTTCTTTAACTCATGCTTGACATATAGAATATATATAGGATTTATGAAAAATAAAAAGCAACTTAATAGGGTATTCCTACCTGATCAACTTAATAGGGTATTCCATACCCGATCAAATGTAATATTCCTACCTGACTTTCGTCCAAATTAATCGGGTGAACACATTTTGTAGTTATTAATTTTTGAATCATTTTAATAATTCAATTAAATAACCTGCACCAGTTTAACAACACAATAAACCAATTGTAAAATCTGAGTAAATTTAAACTTTTTATGAAAAAGGGTAAAATGATAATTTGTCATTACAGTACGGGGTGTAAACCTAAAATTTTCTAGAACTCAGATGATGAAATGGACCTCACCGTTGGATTCATCTTACGAAATTTAATTGCCCCGTCAAATTTCATTGAATTCCAAAATAGTCAGATTTTTTGCGTTTTACGAAGCAGTCGAATTTCAGGTGACCCATAAAAAGGGATTTTTAATAAAAATTTGAAAGTTGAAAAATAATTTAAAGAAAATTAAAATAAAATTATTTTGAATTTAAATCGGGATAAAATTTAATCGTTTCGGGGCAAAAACGAAACCCAAAAAAAGGGTTGTGTGGCGCATGTTGGACCAAGAGTTTAGGGAGTATAAATAGGGGGCAAAATCAAATTTCACCCCCATTTTCTTCATCTAGTTTCAACGTGAGAATAGAGGAGAGAGAAAAGAGAAAAATGCTCACTTTCTCTCTACGATCTACGAAGATTGGGTGCTCAAATTCACTTGAGCCAAGAACAAAAGTTGTTCTCCTCGCTGAGGGCTACACGACCACACCAAAAACGATGAATTTTACCGAAGTTCCAAAATCAAGTTTGGAGAAATCAAGGGTTTTGGGTGAAATTAGGACCTTTGAAGGCTTCTACCATGTGGGTTTATGCTTTAAGAGGTAGGGTTCCTTCCTAATCGGGTTTATTTTACAACCTAGGGTGTTTACATGTAATAGGTAAGGTGATAGAAATATATAACACTTACCTATGTTGTGAAATTGGTGAAATGGGTATGAAAATGGGCATAGATATGGTTAAAGATAAATTCCCCGCTTGGAATTAGTGTGTGATAATTACATGGGTAATTCCATGAAAATTGGTTTTATGAGGACATGCTATGTGTTTACATTATTGTTTTGATGAATAAAGTGTGTTATTGACACATATTATGTAATAACATACTTGTGATCGGTTGTTGGAGGACAAAATACTAATATATGTTTATTGATGCATTAACATTGTGATGAATTTGGTAATTATACGCATGAGATATAAATTGCCATGGAATATGTATTTATGTGGTTAAAGTTGCTCATATGGCATTTAATACATGTGGGCATGATCTTGACATTGCAATGGTGCATTACATTGCATATGCACGGAGGCACTGCATCTCATGGGTGTGAGTGCATGGTTGACATCAAACACCACGTAGGTGGATGATGGATGGGCTCGAAAAGTTGGATTGAATATCTGACTGAGTCGCACGGTGTTATGAATAAAGAATTGGGTCGGAGTTAGCAAGAAGGGTTAGACTATCCCTCGAGTGAGAGATCCGGCGATTGAAAACACACTCTGTTGGTATAAAATTCCATAAAGTGTGTCAGTGTATGCGAAACTGTTGGTGGAAGTCCATAAATTCCGTATCGGTTGGGTGTCATTGGTATAAGCCCATAAATACCCATCACAAGAAAGACCAAGAGATTTTTAAATAATCATTGGGTGTGTCACGCCAATGGCAGGGACTTGGAAGTTCGATTCTATTCTCGTGGCATTACATGGGGGAAAGGAGCTNCCAAGAAAGACCCAGAGATTTTTAAATAATCATTGGGTGTGTCACGCCAATGGCAGGGGCTTGGAAGTTCGATTCTATTCTCGTGGCATTACATGGGGGAAAGGAGCTGGTGAGAGCTCGGGTTGAGTTGCATGAGTGGATATCATCTCATATCATGGTACGACATGTTAGATTTCATCATAGATTTGTTTAATCTTGAATGGAATGGTTGTTTTTTGTTAAATGTTGCATGTGAGCATATCATGTGCATCTAGGTTGGGGAGTGGCCTCTGTAGGAAATATTCTACTGAGCGTGACTCACCTTTTATAGGAAAAACATTTCAGGTGTGGGTGGTGCGTTGGAGGAAGGCCCTCACACGGGACCTCAAGGATGATGAAAGCCGAAATTGAGGCTTTAATTTTGAGTGTTGTATAAGTATTATGAATGTAATACTCGTGAAGATTAGTTTTGGCATGTAAATTCATGGAAATGAATATAATAGAATGTGTATGGACCTTGTATTAAATGAAAATCTTCATTGTACATGTGTTGGATGGAAGTAGTATGCTTTAGAATGGATTGGAAATGAAAAAGTAGTGAAACAGGCATTTCTGGGCAAAACCTGCTGATAGGTCCATAAAAACCTACCGGTAGATCTTGTACAGATAGGTGTTGTCACAGACAAAACCTCTAGGTAGGTTACCGGTAGAACTATTTCAGTAGGTCAAATATACCAAAAGGTTACCGATAGAACTTTTCCAGTAGACAAAACTTACCGGTAGGTTACTAGAAGAACTTTTCTAGAGGACAAAACCTACCGGTAGGTCCCATAAAAACCTACCGATAGGTCCAATAAAAACCTACTAGTAGATTTTCCAAAAATCTGAAATTTTAAGAATTTTGGCTAGGCTTTTGGGCTAAGTGTCATTGCATTCAAATGATATAAATGGATTACAATTGAGGTATATTGGACCTCGACTGGGTCAAAGGGTAAAATATACACGGGTTAAACTTATGGATGATAATCCGGTTAAGGAGATGTTATTAACTTAGTGTCGGGTTGTGCGACAATCACGGGTACTTCTGCGGGTTGACGGGGTGGTCAACGGTTGAAAAAGGATCTCCGATTTTAGGGGTGTCACAGCTTGGTATCAGAGTGTAGGTATACGATTTGCCTAGGGCTGTTGGGCATGAGTCTAGACCTTTGCATGCATTGTGCATTCATGATTATGTATTTAAATGCTACCTGCTACATGTTATGTGATATGTGTTATGTAAATGATATACATGGTAAAATATATATGAAAAAGTGACACTAAAGTTAGAACACAAAACTTTGGGAGTCGGAAAACAAGAGAATGAGATAGTTCAAGGTGTAAAAGTCCACTAGTGGGTGACATAAGCTCTACTAGGGAGACAGGGAGATAAATTTCAGAGTTCAAAATTGGTCCCTACTTTGGGATACTAAATTGGTGCTCTATTGCTATTTGACATGTGTGTAGATGGCTAGTAGAGGAAGAGGATGCCGAGGCGATGGGCAGAACAGTAATCAACCACCACCTGCCTTTGACCATCAAGCCTTCGTAGAGGATATTGGTACGATGGCTGCTACCATTGCACAGGCTAGTGCAAGTGTAGGACAAGGAGGCTCGAGTAACATTCAGAGGTTCAAGACACACAAGCCTCCAATTTTTAAGGGAGGGGCGAATTTGATAGTAGCCGACCATTGGTTCCGAAAGGTTGATAAGAGTTTAGAGGCAATGGAGATCACCTCTGATGCCACGAAAATAAGGCTAGCTGCATTCCAACTAGAGAGAGAAGCCCAACTGTGGTGAGAGTGGGCAAAGGACTCCAAAAACTTGGAGGAAATGACATGGGGAGAGTTCTAGGAGCTCTTCATGGGTAAATACTTCCCAGCGGTTGCTCGACATGCAAAGGCCCGAGAATTTTTAGATTTGAGGCAAGGGACAATAACAATGTTGAAATACGTGGCTAAGTTCACTGAGTTAACCCGTTTTACTGAAGACTACGTGGCTATAGACATGACTAAAGTGAAGAAGTTTGAGGATGCCCTAAAATTGTCCATCTGGGATAAAATTGTGGGTCAGTGCCTACAAAACTTAGATTCGATGGTCACAACAGTTATGGCCATTGAGAGATAATTTGAGGATGCACAGAACATCCAGGAAGCGGATGCTAACGACAAGAAGAAAGAGGGTCAATCCTCTTCTTCTAGTTCGGAAAAGAGATAGAGGGTTTCTGCTCCACACGGACAAGGCCGTAGCCATCAAGGCCAAGGCCAAGGTCGATTCTTCCAAAGCGGGGGAAACCTGAGGATAACTTATCAGGCCGGTTAACAGACATGTTACCATTGCCACCAACGGGGTCATATGAAGCAGGATTGTCCTCAAAGGCAAGGATCCCAAAGCTAGGGGTCATCTCAGTCCTAGTCGTCGGTGGGGCATGCACAGACATATTTTATTCCTCCTTACCCCACCATGGGTCAGAGAAGCCAATACCAATTTCAAGGTGCTATTTAGGGCCATACCATTTCATTAGCGATTAGGCCAGATGGGTCAGGGTATGGGTCGAGGCCGAGGACAGGGCATGCAGGCCTAGACTTTAGGGACCTAGGGGCGTGTCTATGCCATCACATTTTAGACTGATCCAGTGGATCAGTCAGTTATTCAAGGTACATTTCTACTCTCTCACTTATGGGCTAGAGTGTTATTTGATTCTGGTGCATCACATTCATTCATATCTGCATCATGCGTGAGAGATTTGAGCTTAGAGGTCGATACCTTGGAAGAGCCGTTGTATGTGAACTTACCCCTAGGAGCTAGGGTGTGTGTTGATCAGATATGTCGGAGTTATGAGTTAGAGATCTCAGGGATCCTACTCACCGTGGACCTTAGGGTCATGGACATGTCGGAGTTCGATATTATTCTCGAGATGGATTGGTTGACGGCACATCGGGTCGTAATTGACTGTGATCGAAAGAGGGTGACTGCCTACACACCGGAAGATGTTTGTTTCAAGTTTCAGTGGAAAAAGCACAATGTTTTGTCCCAAATCGTGTATGACTCTCGATGGCACGAGTAGTTGATGGGTTGGCTTGTGAGTCTTACTTTAGAGGACGAGGTGAGACAGGAGTTGGATCTACCTCAGGTTGTCTGTGAATATGAGGATGTTTTTTAGGACAAACTACCAAGATTACCTCCCCATAGGGATGTAGACTTCAACATTGAATTACATCTCGGTACCTCGCCTATTTCTATGACTGCACATAGGATGGCACCGGCTGAGTTGCAAGAGCTCAAGGTCCAATTGCAAAAATTATTGGACAAAGGCTTTATTAGACTGAGCACTTCACCATGGGGCGCTCCGGTGTTATTTTCCAAGAAGAAGGACAAGACCCTTCGATTGTGTATAGACTATCAACAGTTGAATCGGGTTACTATCAAGAATAGGTACCCCCTTGCCGAGGATTGACGATTAGTTTGATTAATTGAGGGGAGCGCAAGTCTACTCTAAGATAGATCTCCGCATTGGTTACCATCAGTTGAGAATAAGGGAGTCAGATATCCCTAAGATGGCGTTCAGGACGCGGTACGGGCATTTCGAATTCACGGTGATGCCCTTTGGTTTGACGAATGCTCCGGCGACATTCATGGATCTCATGCATAGGGTATTCTAACCTTATTTAGATCAGTTCATTGTAGTATTTTTTGACGACATCCTGATCTACTCCAAGTCTGAGGCGGAGCATGAGGGTCACTTAAGGATTGTTCTCCAGACCTTAAGAGACCATCAGTTGTACGCCAAATTTAGCAAGGAATTTTGGCTGACAGAGGTAAAGTTTTTAAGACATATGGTGTCGACTTCTGGGGTATCCGTAAACCCANTGTAGTATTTTTTGACGACATCCTGATCTACTCCAAGTCTGAGGCGGAGCATGAGGGTCACTTAATGATTGTTCTCCAGACCTTGAGAGACCATCAGTTGTACGCCAAATTTAGCAAGGAATTTTGGCTGACAGAGGTAAAGTTTTTAAGACATATGGTGTCGACTTCTGGGGTATCCGTAAACCCGGAGAAGGTGGAGGCAATTATGGTTGGGAAAGACTGAAGTCAGTTTCTTGGGATTGGTAGAGTACTACAAGAGATTCATCAAGGACTTCTCCCGACTAGTTGCACTTATGACGAGATTGACCTGGAAATAGGTCAAGTTTCAGTGGGATGATTCATGTGAGAAGGTGTTCTAGGAATTAAAGAGGAGGCTCACTTCAACTCCTATATTGATAGTCCTAGAGAGGGGATAGACGTACACGGTGTACTGTGATGCCTCCAGAGACGGACTTAGATGTGTTTTGATGCATTCCAGGAGGGTGGTGGTTTATGGTTCTCGGCAGTTAAAGAACTACGAGCAAAATTATCCTACGCAAGACATGGAGTTAGCGGCCATAGTCTTTGCCTTGAAGGCTTGGCGCCACTATTTATATGGTGAGCAATTCGAGGTATTTTTGGACCATAAGAGTCTAAAGTACATTTTTTCACAATGGGACCTCAACATGAGGCAATGCATGTGGATGGAGTACTTGAAACACTACGACTTCACTTTGCATTACCATCTTGGTAAGGTGTATGTGGTGGTTGATGGACTCAGCCAGAAGTCACGGGAAGTTTTGGCTAGCGTGGCTTCCTAGGAATGGCAGATGCTCCAGACTGTGGGATAGTTTGGGCTACGCTACATGGGTCAGCCTCAGGGTACTTTGGAGAGTTTGGTGGCTACGTCTTCCTTACTGAGTAGAGTGATCGAGTCCTAGGGACAGGACACGGAGATATTGTCCATCAGGGACCGAGTATGGTCGCGTATAGGTGACAAGGGCTGGGCCATTCACTCAGATGGTAGTCTTTGGTATAGGGGAAGGGTTGTAGTTCCCCAGTTAGAAAATCTGAGGGAGGAGATTCTTAGGGAGTTTCATTGCTCCCGATTTTCTGTGCATCCAGGTGGCACGAAGATGTACCATGATCTTTGTCATCAGCATTATTGGAGCTGGATGAAGAGACACGTTGGAGATTTTGTCAGACAATGGCTCACATGTCAACAGGTCAAGGTTGAGCACCAGAGACCAGCGAGGTTGCTCCAGCCTTTGGAAGTAGCTGAGTGGAAGTGGGAACATTTAGTGGATTGAGGTGAATTGATTGTTGATGTGGATGGGACCTTCAAGGAGGGACTGGTACGTATCATGGATAGCCGGGAGCAGGTTTTGTGAGGCAAGACCGTACGGCTAGTAAAGGTGCTATGACAGCACCGAGGAGTGGAGGAGGCGACATGGGAGCGTGAGAATACCATACGTACCAACTATCCGTTCCTGTTTGAGAAAGAAGGTACAAATTTTATAATTTGTAGTATAATATTACTATTGCATATGCATGCGATTAAATGTGTATGCGTATGTGAATTTCGAGGATGAAATCCTTTTAAAGGGGGAAGAATAAAAAACTCGGGTAAATTTAAAATTGTATGAAAAATGGCAAAATCATAATTNGTGTGTATGTGTGTGTGAATTTCGGGGACGAAATCCTTTTAAAGGGAGAAGAATAAAAAACCCGGGTAAATTTAAAATTGTATGAAAAATGGCAAAATCATAATTTGTCATTACAGTACAGGGTGTAAATCTGAAATTTTCTAGAACTCGGATGACGAAACGGACCTCACCGTTGGATTCCTCTCGCAAAATCTAGTTACCCCGTCAAATTTCATCGAATTCTAAAATAGTCAGATTTTTTGTATTTTACGAGGCGATCGAGTCTCAGGTGACCCAAAAAAAGGGATTTTTAATAAAAATTTGAAATTTGAAAAATAATTTAAAGCAAATTAAAATAAAATTATTTTGAACTTGAACAAAAACAAAATTTAATCGTTTCGGGGCGAAAACGAAACCGGGAAGAAGAGGGCTATGTGGCGCATTGTGGACCAAGAGTTTAGGGAGTATAAATAGGGGGCAAAATCAGATTTCACCCCCATTTTCCTCAGCCGGTTTCAACGTTAGAATAGAGGAGAGGGAAAAGAGAAAAATTATCACATTCTCTCTACGATCTACAAAGATTGGGTGCTCAAATCTGCTCGAGTCAAGAACAAAAGTCGTTCTCCTTGCCGAGGGCTACGCGACCACACCAAAAATGATGGATTTTACCGAAGTTCCAAAATCAAGCTTGGAGAAATCAAGGGTTTTTGGTGAAATTAGGACCTTTGAAGGCTTCTACCACGTGGGTTTACGCTTCAAGAGGTAGAGTTCCTTCCTATTCGGGTTTATTTTACAACCTAGGGTGTTTACATGTAATGGGTAAGTTGATAGAAATATATAACACTTACCTATGTTGTGAAATTGGTGAAATGGGTATGAAAATGGGCATAGATATGGTTAAAGATAAATTCCTAGCTTGGAATTAGTGTGTGGTAATTACATGGGTAATTCCATGAAAATTGGTTTTATGAGTACATGCTATGTGTTTACATTATTGTTTTGATGAATAAAGTGTGTTATTGACACATATTATGTAATAACATACTTGTGATTAGTTGTTGGAGGACAAAATGTTGATATATGTTATTGATGTATTAACATTGTGATGAAGTTGGTAATTATATGCATGAGATATAAATTGCCATGGAATATATATATATATATATATATATGTGGTTAAAGTTGCTCATATGACATTTAATACGTGTGGGCATGATATTGACATTGCAATGGTGCATTACATTGCATATGCACAGAGGCACTGCATCTCATGGGTGTGAGTGCATGATTGACATCAAACACCACGTAGGTGGATGATGGGTGGTCTCGGAAAGTTAGATTGAATATCCGGCTGAGTCGCACGGTGTTATGAATAAATAATTGGGTCGGGGTTAGCAAGAAGGGCTAGACTATCCATCGNTGTGGGCATGATATTGACATTGCAATGGTACATTACATTGCATATGCACAGAGGCACTACATCTCATGGGTGTGAGTGCATGGTTGACATCAAACACCACGTAGGTGGATGATGGGTGGTCTCAGAAAGTTGGATTGAATATCCGGCTGAGTCGCAGGGTGTTATGAATAAATAATTGGGTCGGGGTTAGCAAGAAGGGCTAGACTATCCATCGAGTGAGAGACCCTGTGATTGGAGACACACTCCGTTGGTATAAAAGTCCATAAAGTGTGTCGGTGTAAGCGGAACCGTTGGTGGAAGTCCATAAATTCTATGTCGGTTGGGTGCCTTTGGTGTAAGTCCATAAATACCTACCCCAAGAAAGACCCGGAGATTTTTAAATAATCATTGGGTGTGTAATGCCAATGACAGGGGCTTAGAAGCTCAGTTCTATTCTCGTGGCATTGCATGCGGGAAAGGAGCCGGTGAGGGCTCAAGTTGAGTTGCATGTGATCATATCATGTGCATCGAGATTGGGGAGTGGCCTCTGTAGGAAATATTCTACTGAGCGTGGCTCACCCTTTATGGGAAATACATTTCAAGTGCGGGTGGTGTGTTGGAGGAAGGCCCTTATATTGGACCTCAAGGATGGTGAAAGCTAGAATTGAGGCTTTAATTTTGAGTTTGCACAAGTATTATGAAAACTTCGTTTTAATATGTAAACTAATGAAGATTAGTTTTGGCATGTAAATTCATGGAAATGAATGTAATAGAATGTTTATGGACGTTGTATTAAATGCTTTGGAATGAATTAGAAATGAAAAACTGGTGAAATAGGCATTTCTGGGCAAAACCTACCGGTAGGTCCATAAAAACCTACCGGTAGATCTTGTACGGATAGGTGTTGTCACAGACAAAACCTATAGGTAGGTTATCGGTAGAACTTTTCCAGTAAGTCAAATCTACCAGTAGGTAACCGGTAGAACTTTTCAGTAGGCAAAATCTACTGGTAGGTTACCGGTAGAACTTTTCCAGAGGACAAAATCTACCGGTAGGTCCAATAAAAACCTACCGGTAGATTTTCCAAAAATCTGAAATTTTAAGAATGCTTGGCTAGACTTTTGGGCTAAGTGTCCTTGCAAACAAATGATATAAATGGATTAAAATTGAGTTATATTGGATCTCGGTTGGGTCAAAGGGTAAAATATACACGGGTTAAAGTTGTGGATGATAATCCCAGTTAAGGGAATGTTATTAACNTTTAAGAATGTTTGGCTAGGCTTTTGGGCTAAGTGTCCTTGCAAACAAATGATATAAATGGATTAAAATTGAGTTATATTGGATCTCGGTTGGGTCAAAGGGTAAAATATACACGGGTTAAAGTTGTGGATGATAATCCCAGTTAAGGGAATGTTATTAACATAGTGTCGGGTTGTGCGACAATCACGAGTACTTTCGCGGATTGTCAATGGTTGAAAAAGGACCTCCGGTTCTAGGGGTGTCACACCAATAACACTAAAATCTAAAACAATCACAATAACAATTACAATAAAACACAAGAAAGCCCAATGCATAAACATCAATCCATCATAATTATTGCACAAATAGAATAACAACTAGTTTAGATTTAAACAATATGAAACACATCAAAAATCATAACTACTCCAATAGATCNATAATTATTGCACAAATAGAATAACAACTAGTTTAGATTTAAACAATATGAAACACATCAAAAATCATAACTACTCCAATAGCTCACCACAAATCATGTAAACTACAAAAAAAATAAGTCGATGTTTTAGCAACTCAAACATCCACAACAATAATAATGTTATAAATTATACCACATACATAATCATATAATTACTAATATATATATAAGTAGCCCTAATCAACATCCCTAATCAGTAGCTCTAATCAACAACCCTAAGCAACCACCAACCATTGACGGACTTGGGATCATCAATTCGATGGCATCAAATTACCTCTAAATAGTCAACTAAGAGAGAAAGACAGAGAAAGAGGGGGAGAGAGACAAAGAGAGTACCTGGGAGGCTGAGACTCGATGAAAGGCCGGAGATCACTTAGAGCAGAGAGGTGAGAAAGGGGCGAGCTGCTGAGCAGATAGGGGTGTTCAAAAAGAGGGCGAGAGGGGTGAAAGAGGCGAGATGAGGAGGCTAGAGGCGAGACATATGAGTTCTTGAGGAGGTGACGAGGCCTTAGGGAATTAGGGTTTTTAGTTTATATATATATATATATACATATATATAGGGTAGGGTAGGAATACAAAAATTTGATGGGTATTCCACATTCCTATCCGATTTAATCGAAAAACCAAAAAATCTTCAGCATTCCTACGGTCGGGTAGAGTAGGAAATTTCAGGTAATCCAAAATTTGAACACCCCTAAGTCCAATATTACGAGTAACCTTCAATAATATTAGTGTTTGTCATTAAATGAAAAAAGATAATATGAGCATTACTAAAGTTATCATGGTTATTTTAGTTAAACAAAAGTTTTTCACTTTTGTTTACATTTTATAGTAGTTTAGATTTGCACACCACATATTTAAATGCTACAAAAACACATTTCCATAAGAGATTCGTGTGTATGTGATATGATAGTATAATTTAAGAAATTTATCAAATAAAATCCTCATCTATATTAGCTATCCAAATCTTGTTTTGATTCAAATCTCACCAAGGTTTTTCTCTCAAAGCAAGCATAAATTATACAAAAATCTCACTCACAGTCTATATGTGAAACAAATTCTTATAATTCAAAAGCAAAATATAGCTCACATATAATTCAGAAATGATGTACAATTATGCAAATCAAATGACCTTGGCATAATCTCATTAAAGAAATGTTAGGCAAATGAAAGTAGTAAAGTTGACCTACCTCTTAATGATTCAAACATACACTTGCCATACTTCTCGAGACCGAATAGGACTTTCTCTGGTTATAACATGGTCTAAGGTAAAGGTTAAAGAAACAAAGGGATATAGGAGTTTAAAATGGTTATTCCACATATATGACTTTTCAATTCACAACTCCTCTTTACCTTCCGAAAAAAAATTCACAACTCCTCTTTTGGATGCACAATTGACTCATTTCATTAGTTCCTTTTTCTTTCCTTTTTTTTTTCATTGCTCTTTTCACAACTTCATTTTATTATGGCACAAAAACTCACAAGGGTAATACATTTATCTCCACTATGTATATCAAGCTTTTTGAGATGTGAATTATATTCAATAGATTGCAAAAATTAGCATTCTCATGGTGTACATAGGATGAGTTTCACATGAAAACATATACATTATACTTAAACATAGAATAAACACCTAGAATGTGTTAGCATGCAAATAACTCAAAATTCAAGTTGAATAATCACAAACCTCATATTAATTAAAAGTGAATAATACAGTCCACATCAGATGTTTTTTCAAAAAAAGAAAAATATTTTTTTCTCATTTTAGCATGCAACATGGTGATGTAACATAGCAAAGGTGCACCCCTTAACCCTCCAACTTAAATTATGCATTTTTCTCAATACAAAAATGACTATGCAATAATAAAAATGAATACAATAAGGGTAAGAAAACCCCTAAAACTGAGCTTCAAAAAGAAAAACCACCAACTGGAAAACAGCAAAAGAAACTATACAAATAGAAGTACAATAAAATTAAAAAAAAACACCAAAGAAAAATTCTAACTACTATGTACAAGGAGTGCTTGGGAGATAGATCAACCGAGCGCAACTTCCAAGTTGGTGTTAGTGCCAAATTTCAGTCGGGGCTTATTTCCTCCAACAAACTTCTTCTTGCTTGAATTTCTTTCATCTCCTGATAACTTCTGCAAAGAATTTAACAAATTAGTATAAAAATTAACATCAGGATTCCTACTATCATGAACAAAATTAATCAAACAGACTTGTAAAGGGTCAAAACAATAAGACCTGTTGAATTCCTTCTCTACAATCTCATCAACTACATTCACTTCACATATTTCTCCCTCCTGACCTAGTTGCTTTATCACATTAAAGACATTGAATTCACTGATCATATTTTCAAATGAAAGTTTCATGACACCATTCTAACNGTCATATTTTCAAATGAAAGTTTCATGACACCATTCTAACAATTGATTAATGCATTCGATGTGGCTAAGAATGGTCATCCTAAAATGACCTAAATTTGAGTAGCAGTGTTAGCAACAGACTTAGTATTGAGAGCAACAAAATCAATAAGAAAGTAAAATCTATCCACTTGGACTAGANACAATTGATTAATGCATTCGATGTGGCTAAGAATGGTCATCCTAAAATGACCTAAAATTGAGTAGCAGTGTTAGCAACAGACTTATTATTGAAAGCAACAAAATCAATAAGAAAGTAAAATCTATCCACTTGGACTAGAACATCCTCCATAATTCTTCTCGGTATTTTTATACTACGATCTGCTAGTTGCAGAGTAATTGGTGTTGGCTTCAAGTCTCCCAAGCCTAGTTGTTGATATATCAAGAATGGTAGTAGATTAACAATTGCCCCTAGGTCTAGTAATGCAGACTCCACACAACAATCTTCAATGATTACGNGTTGCAGAGTAATTGGTGTTGGCTTCAAGTCTCCCAAGCCTAGTTGTTGATATATCGAGAATGGTAGTAGATTAACAATTGCCCCTAGGTCTAGTAATGCAGACTCCACACAACAATCTTCAATGATTACGAAAGTAGTAGGATAGACTGAATCCTTGAACTTCAATAGAATGTTAATCTGTAGGATAGAACTTACCTATTTTTTTAGAAAGGCCTCTTTTCTGTACATTCATCTTTCGATTCATAATACAAAGGTTCNAATCCTTGAACTTCAATAGAATGTTAATCTGTAGGATAGAACTTACCTATTTTTTTTAGAAAGGCCTCTTTTCTGTACATTCATCTTTCGCTTCATAATACAAAGGTCCTTCAAAAACTAAGAATAAGCAGGCACTTGTCTAATAGCATCCAACAATGAAATATTAATTTTCACCTACTTAAACACATCAAGAATTTTAGCATTATTAGAAATCTTAGTAGGTTCATTTAATCGGTGAGGATATGGTGTAAAATTAGGACATGTATTATCATCAAGATTGACGATCTTTGGCTGATCAAGTTTATCACCCTCCTTGAATTCTTCCTCAATCTCTTTTTTTGTAGGTTCAAATACTTCTGGTNTTTAATCGGTGAGGATATGGTGTAAAATTAGGACATGTATTATCATCAAGATTGACAATCTTTGGCTGATCAAGTTTATCACCCTCCTTGAATTCTTCCTCAATCTCTTTTTCTGTAGGTTCAAATACTTCTGCTNTGACGATCTTTGGCTGATCAAGTTTATCACCCTCCTTGAATTCTTCCTCAATCTCTTTTTTTGTAGGTTCAAATACTTCTGGTAGAATGATCTTGTCAATTTCTTTTCCACTCCTCAAGGTGGTGATAGGCTTGATTTCTTCCACATTACTTTGGTTCACATTAGATACCTCAACACCATGTTGACCTTTAGGGTTCTCCTAAAGTTGTGCTAGAAATTTAGCCTTTTCTTGTTGTAAAACACCCAAAGAATTGGTCAACTTAGTAAGTTTAGTTCTAATGTCACCAAAGGTAGTGCATTTTGGTTATTTATTGTCGTTTGACATCGTATAAACTGATGTAATGTGTCCTCAAAACTTATTTTATGAGGGGTTGGTATGTAGATGTATATTCTTGACCCTGAGGTCCAAAACCTTGTTAAGGTGGGTTTTGAGAAAGCCCTTGTCGTACATAATTGGAATAATGAGAACTTGTAGACGGATCCTAACCAAAAAAGTTTTGATTTTGTTGGATGGGATGGGCATATGGAACATATGCATGAGATGCAGAAGTGTTACCATTCATCCAACTAAAATTAGGATGGTTCCGTCATCTAGGATTATGTTTGTTCGAATACAAAGAAAATGATTGCTTTATTTGATTAAATGCATTGACTTATTCATGCAACATTTCTTTAAAAGCCTATATGGTAGGGCACCCTTGTGTAGAGTGCTCACTTGTATCACAAATAATACACGACTCGTAAACCATAGGTATAGTATTTACCTCATTGACTCTTTTCACCTCTAAGTCTTCCAATTTTTGAGATAATTTAGCAATCTTAGCATACAACTTATCTTGGTCTCTTAATATATAATTACTTCCCCCGGTTGGTTTGAGCTCTTTGCAGGATTGGAAATGTCCCAAGATTGAGCATTTTATGCCAAAGTATCAAAGTAATCTGATGCTTCCTCTGAGTCTTTGTTCAAAAATTCACCATTGCACATTATATCAATGAATTGGCAATGTGTAGGAGTAATTCCTTCGCAGAAGAAAATAAAAAATTGTCAAGGTTTGAATCCACGATGTGGAATGGAGTTTAAAAGATATTCAAATCTTTCCCAACACTCATAAAATTGTTCATGTTTTTATTTTTTTCTGAAAAATTATGAATCAATTTCCTTAAAGATGCAGTTATGTGCATTGGAAAAAATTTCTTTAAAAACTCTTTTTGCATATCCAACCAATCGATCAAGATTTTAAAGAATTAAGCCAAGTTTTCGCCTTATCCTTCAAAGAAAATGGAAACAGCTTCATCCTAGCAATTCCTTACGCACATTTTGATCAAGTAGTATTCCAACTACCTCCTCAAATTCCTTGATATGAAGATAAAGGTTTCTTCTATCCACCCCATGGAATTGAGGCAATAATTGGAGAATGCCAGGTTTGATAACAAATGCATGAGTTTGAACAGGAAATATAATGCATGATGGGAAACATTCCTTGGGGGTTGAAGATATTCCCTCATTATTCTCATAGGGTGAACTAATGGGAGAATATTTGTAGGATTTCTAGGATTTTTCCCTTCTCTCTGGTTTTGTCCCTCATTCAGATTTATGTCATCCATGTTCATGTTCGGTTGTGGCTCTCGTCTAACAAGTTTATTTTTATTATCACGTGTCTACAAAAATCAACTAAACCTAAAAATGCAAATCTACAACTACTAAAACAAATATGAATATGTAACGCCCCAAAATCCACGTTGGACATCATTACTATTTAAAATCATTCACATCATGAGAGCAACTAATAAAGTCCATAAATAAGGCAAATTTCATTCATCATACATAATATCCACAATATTATCCAAAAGAATATACCAAACCTTGGCATCTACATCCAAAGAGAATATGTCAAACTATGACCATTACATCCCAAAATCACACTTAAGCTTGCAGCGGAATAAACAAAATAACATCTATCCATTTTATCAAAATGCATCTCCTAATCTAGGACATGGAGAGATTAACTCTAGACACCCCACTTGAGATCCACGCTTCCAAGCTACCTACTCATCAACTCCGAGCTCTTCATCTAAACCGACATCTGAGAATAAATAGTATTTGTAGGGGGTGAGCACTACGTTCTGTAGTAACATCCTCCCAAACTTGAACAAGGTTTAGAAAACATATAAAAATAGTTCAGTCTCACTTTTCAAAATATCATATATAAGTTGAAATAAAAAAGTGATAATTTATTCGATCTCAAGTTAACGCAATAGCAATAAGTTAAATGAATGGAATAAACATGTGAAGAAATCAATTAATCATTCAATAACATCATCTCATATTCTCATGTATGTTGGTTGCTTCGCATGAATCTACACAACGACTCTATCTGGTTCACCCATCATATCCACACAAACCACTTTAGGAATGGCGTATACCGTCTCCCACGGCATTGACGAATCCTTTCAAGAAAAAGTATATCATCCCTCAGCCTCGAACTTATGTGAACAATAGTGGTTGCTCTCACAAACAACAAGCCACTACAAGTGTTAGGAAACCATCTCACCCCCACTGGGATAAACTAACCTCTACCACTCTACGACAGTTCTCGAATGTAATTCAAGTCCATCACAACAAACCATACAAGAGATGCAATACCAACCATTTTCTCAAATCACAAGTAAATTCAAAACCCCCAATTTCATAAGTATTTTTTCAACATAACAATTCAATAAAATAATCGAGAGATCATCAAAAAATAGGCTTTTATTGTTCCAAGCAAAACACTAAAGTTTTTGAATCAAGAACAAGAGGATATCAAGAAGAAAAATCCATTTTTTCCAAAGTTAGGTTTTTACATCAAGAACATGAATTTCTAGGGTTATCAAACCATAAGTTTTTTCAAAACATGGTAAGGTTTGCAAGAACATCAAGAATAAGAAATTTCATAGTAAATATATATGATTAAAAGTCAAAACATATATATATATAAGCCCTAACCTCAATGAACAAGAGTGGAAGAAAACCCCTACCTTCTTCTTCCTTAGTGTTCTTGAAAAACTTGAGATTTTGATCTACTTCAAGGAGCAAATCCCTCTTGATCTTGTGTTTTCTACCCTTCTTTCTTGTTTCTCAAATCTTTCTAGGGTTTTAAAGGGTGTCTGGAGATTAAAAGAGGTGTCCTTATGTATTTATAGGGTGAGAAGTGGCCTCCTGTGCACGATTCTGAAAGTCAGAATTCGTAGCTCACTTTCAAACGTCCCTTTGGCCTTTGGCGTTCGAACGTCAGTAGTGCAATTTATTACTTTACGTTCGAACGTCACTTTGGCGTTCGAACGTCGGTTGCTCCCAGTACTTTTTCATTTCCATCAGAGCTCTACAGAAACCAAAGTACTGGGACTCACTGTCGTTCGAACGCCATCCCAGTTTCTGCTGAAACTGCCAATGAATTTTTGACCCATTTAGAGGTCGATTTGGAAACTCTTTGTAAAATACTCTTTTGTAGCCCTAGAAATCTGGAGTCTATTGTCAAAATAGCAGATCAAATGGACAAAACAGTAAATATTTATGGTCCAAATACTAGACAGTGTCAAAAATCCTTTTTACCCAAGTTCTCTCTAAAGTGTGCTTTCACTTCGGAATACTTCCAAACTTTTACAACATTCCCTATTCCCTCTACTAACATTTTTATTTCTACTTTTACAACCACGTAGTTCTTGCATACATTATCACATATAATAGCATTTCAAAACATAATTACGTTGCTATATAAAGAATAGAATGTGGGGGATCCACCCCCCTTAAAGAAAGTTTCGTCCTCAAAACTTACCTTAAGTAGAGAACAAATGAGGGTACTTCTTTCGCATCTCTAGCTCCGGTTCCTAAGTAGCTTCCTCCACGCCATGATGTTGCCACAAGACTTTCACAAGTTGGATGACTTTATTGCAAAACACCTTCTCCTTGGTATCAAGAATCTTCACCAGTTGTTCTTCATATGTTGCTCCATCTTGAACTTTAATATCTTCCAAATCCACGACATGCATTGTATTCGATTGACATTTTCTTAACATTGAAACATGGAACATGTCATGCACCCCTGACAACTGGGCTAGTAACCAAAGTTGATACGCCACTTTGCCCACAGCTTTGATCACTTCAAATGGTCCGGTGTACCTTGGAGCTAATTTTTCCTTCTTGCCAAATCTAAACATTCCCTTCTTGGGTAACACCTTGAGGAACACATAGTCTCCCTCTTAGAATTCCAATGGTCTTTGTCTTCTATCCGCATAACTTTTCTGTCTACTTTGTGTCGTGCATAGTCTATCCCAGATGAGTTGAATTTTCTTTGTAGTCTCCCGAACAATTTCTGGCCCAAACAAGCTACTCTCTCCAACTTCTAACCAACAAGTCGGGGACCTACATGGTCTTCCATACAATTTCTCATAAGGTGTCATGCCGATGCTAGATTGAAAACTATTGTTATATGTAAATTTCACCAATAAAAAATGATCACTCCGATTTTCCTTGAAGTCTAACACACAAGCACGTAACATATCCTCCAAAATTTGTATCACGGATTGGCCATTCGTTTGAGGATGAAAGGCGGTGCTAAAATGTAACTCTGCCCCTATAGCTCGTTGTAGACTTTGCCAGAATTGCGCCACAAACCGAGAGTCACGATCGGACACGATAGAGAGTGGGACTCCATGTAGTCTAATAATCTCACGGATGTAAAGCTTGCTCAAGGTCTCTAAGGAGTCAGTGGTCTTCATACTCAACAAATGAGCGGACTTGGTGAGTTTATCCACAATGACCCATATGAACTTATGCCCTCGTGAAGTCTGGGGAAAACCAGACACGAAATACATGGTGATGTGATCCCACTTCCATTATGCGATAAACAAGGACTGTAGTAATCCTTCGGGCTTTTGATGCTCCACCTTCACTTGCTGACACACCGCACACTTGGCAACGTACTTAGCCACGTCTTGTTTCATCCCTTTCCACCAATATTGACGCTTTATGTCTCTATACATCTTGGTACTACTCGGATGTATGAAAAATTTTGAACGATGGCACTCACCTAATACTTATTTCCTTACTTGGTCATTGTTTGTTACACATAGCCTTCCACGAAACTGTAACTCATTATCATGTATAGACCAATTCTCAACAGCCTCATTCCTCTCCAATCTACCCCGGATAGTTTCCAACTCGGTATCTAATCATTGCAACTCCACAATCCTTTTTCGTAGAATTGGCTAAGCTACAAGATTAAATAAGCATGGTCGATCTTCCTGTTTATCCACCAATAGATCAAACTCCTCCAAAGCATCAATCATCTTCCACCTATGAATAGTGAGAACATTGATTTCGCCCCGAGACTTTCGACTAAGTGTATCTGCTACTACATTAGCCTTCCTCAGATGGTAGTTGAGTGTGAAATCGTAGTCTTCTAGATATTCAATCCACCTTCTTTGCCGAAGATTCAAGTGTTTTTGTGTGAAGATATACTTAAGGCTCTTATGATTTGAGAACACTTAAAACTTTTCTCCATACAGGTAACACCTCCACAACTTAAGAGCAAAAACCACAGCGGTAAGCTCCAAGTCATGAGTAGGATAGTTTTGCTCATGAACCCTTAGTTGTCTCGAGCCATAAACAACTACTTTACCTCCTAGCATTAGCACGTATCCCAAGCCTTGTAACGAAGCATCAGTGTAAACATCATATCCTTTCCTACTGCTCGGAATAATGAGGACAGGAACTATTGTCAACCTCTCCTTCAAGGTGCGAAAGGCTAGTTCACACGCTTGAGTCCACAAGAATTTTTTCCTCTTTTTGGTAAGGCGGGTCATGGGCATCTCTAGTTTTGAGAACCCTTCCACAAACCTCCAGTAGTAACCTGCTAAACTTAAGAAAATTCGTACTTCGGTCACATTCCTCGGTGGTTTCCATTTCATCATGGCTTCAATCTTTGCGGGATCAACAACTACACCCTATTATGACACAACATGACCAAGGAATTTCACTTCCTTCATCCAGAACTCACATTTACTCATCTTACCATACAACTTATGCTCTCTCAATGTCTGTAGCATAATCCAGAGATAGAGTTCATGTTCCCCTTGTGTCCATGAATAAATCAATATGTCATCAATAAACATGATAACAAACTGATCTAGATATGACCGGAATACCTTATGCATCAAATCTATGAAGGCTGCAGGAGCATTAGTCAGTCCAAACGACATTATCGTATATTCAAAATGACCATACCGGGTACAAAAAGTTGTCTTAAGAATATCCTCCCCCTTGACCCGCAATTGATGGTACCTTGTGCGAAGATCAATCTTGGAATAATACTTAGAATCCCTCAGCTGATCGAATAAATCATCAATTCGTGGAAATGGGTATTTATTCTTCACTATCACCCGATTCAACCTTCGATAGTCTGTGCATAACCGAAGTGTTCATTATTCTTTTTCACAAAAAGGACTGGGGCTCCCCAAGGTGAAGTACTTAAATGGATAAAACCAATAGTCAAGAGATAGTTCAACTGCTTCCTTAGCTTCTTTAACTCCAAAGGTGCCATCCGATAGGGAGCAATGGATATGGGTTCGATTCCCGGATAGAGATCAATCTTAAACTCAATCTCTCTCTGTGGGGGTAACCCGGGTAGTTCATCTGGGAAGACATCCAGAAACTCTGACACTATCAATACCACATCCGGTTAGGATCCATCCTGATCATCTCCCATCAAGCTAGCTAAGAAACTCAAATGGCTCCCCGCCTTAGCTTCAAGAATCTACTACTCATAGTAGGAAATGGATGGAAAGAATTTCAATTATTCATGAAACTGAAAACTACCCCTCCTAGTAATTGAAATGAAATCCGTTTACGAAAATAATCCATTACCGTACAGAAAGTGAACAACAAGTTCATCCCAAATATTATGTCATACCCCTTCATGTCTAATGAAACCAAATCTATAATTAATTCTTGCTCCCCAATTCGAAGCACACAACCTCTACACACCCTTCTAGTATCTAGCCGTTCTCCCGTGGGCATCTCAATACTCAAGGCATTTTCTATCTTCTCAAAGTCCAATCCCAAATGAAGAGCATATGTAGTGCGTATAAATGAATGAGTAGCACTCAGATCAAATAAAATTCGGGTCCAAGAATTATAAAGAAGAACGATACCTTCCACAACTGCATTGAAAACCTCTTTCTCCGGTTCGATTAAAGTAAATACTCTTCCTTGATTGGCGCTGCCTGGGGCTAGAAATGCTAACAGTCTTTGTTGTAATGGTTTCTGTAGTGGTAGCTTGTTTGCATTTACTTGTCCTGCTGCTTGATTGGTCTTTGTTAAAAGTGATGGGTAGTTATTTCTGAAGTGCCTGAGCTCTCCACATGTGAAACATTGACGTGGGTCATTGTCTGTTAAATTCTGAATAACTCCAACTCCTCGAACGACTTGATTCCTTTGCCCTGAAGCTTGGTCAGGTCGGCGGTACTAAGCCGCCCTTTGTGTAACTCCATTGCTACTAGCACCAGTCTTGATCAGACCTCCCCTCGCAAAGTTCTGTCGCTGCTGGTTGTCCTCTGTGTCTCTCTCCACCAGTGCAGCTCTATCCACTAGATCCCCATAGTCTCAGATCTTATGAGCCACAAGCTTCTCTCGGATGGCAGACCTCAAAGCCCTACTCAAAGTGTTTGGCCCTCCTAGCCTCGGTAGATATGAACTCCATGGAATAGCGGGATAACTCGTCAAACTTCCTCTCATACTCGGCTACCATCATGCTACCCTATCATAAAGAGAGAAATTGGCACTCATCTTGTCCCTAACGGATTTAGGAAAATATTTGTCTTGAAAGATCTAATCAAACTCACCCCAAGTAAGAGCATCTGTGTTCCTTCTTCTCTTCACCGAGTCCCACCAATGATCTGTCTCCCCCTTTAGCAGATATGTAGCTAGGCCAACCCATAAATCCTCTACTACTCCCATGTCATCACACATTTTCTTCACCCGACGAATCCATTTATCTACATCCAAGGGGTGAGAGCTTCCTTGGAAAATAGGTGTGTCTTGCTGCAAAAATTCTCGAAGAACTACCATCCTTCGATTTTCATCACCATTGTCCGATATATGAGCTAATGGATGAACTCCCCCATTGTGGTTGTTGTTTCCATTCTGTTGTTGTACCATAGTGGTTAGCTCTCTTAGGCATTGGTATATGTCATTCATGGCATCTGGAGGTGAAGGTGATGGTGGTGGGTTTACTTGACCTCCACGCCCACGCCCACGCCCACGCCCACGCCCACGCTCACGCTCGCTTTCAACCTCCATCCTATACATCAATTCACAATTTAGTTTTATTGATGTACAAGACACCCTAACTATCACTTTAACCCAAAACAAAAGGCATGCATAAGATTTGAGTCAACAATTTTATTCAACCTAGTCCTACATCTCTAGTGGTAATTCATAACCTACAGCTCCCATGTAAGACCTAATTCCTAGGCTCTGATACCAAACCTGTAACGTCCCAAAATTCACCTTGGACAGCATTACTATTTAAAACTATTCACATCATGAGAGCAACTAATAAAGTCCATAATTAAGACAAATTACATTCATCATACATAATATCTACAATATTACCCAAAAGAATATGCGAGAATATGTCAAAATATGACCATTACATCTTAAAATCACATATTCTTATAGCAGAATAAATAAAATAACATCTATCCATTTTATCAAAATGCATCTCCTAGTCTAGGACATTGAGAGATCAACTCTAGACATCCCTCTCGGGATCCATGCTTCCATCTAGTTGCGCTTCCCAAGCTACCAGCTCACCAACTCCAAGCTCATCATCTAAATTAACATATGAGAATAAATAGTATTTGTAGGAGGTGAGCACTAAGCTCTGTAGCAACATCCTCCCAAACTTGAATAAGGTTTAGAAAACATAGAAAAACAGTTCGGTCTCACTTTCCAAAATATCATTTATAACTTGAAATAAAACAGTAACAATTTGTTCGATCTCAAGTTAACGCAATAGCAATAAGTTAAATGAAGGGAATAAACATGTGAAGAAATCAGTTAATCATTCAATAACATCATCTCATATTTTCATGTATGTTGGTTGCTTCCCATGAATCTACACAACGACTCTACTTGGTTCACCCATCATATCCACAGAAACCATTTTAGGAAGGGCGTATACCGTCTCCCACGGTATTGTCGAATCCTTCCAAGGAAAAGTGTATCATCCCTCAATCTCGAACTTACGTGAACAATAGTGGTTGCTCTCACAAACAACAATTCACTACAAGTGTTAGAAAACTATCTCACCCCCACTAGGATAAACTAACCTCTAACACTCTACGACAGTTCTTGAATGTAATTCAAGTCCATCACAACAAACCATAAAAGAGATGCAATACCAACTTTTTTCTCAAATCACAAGTAAATTCAAAACCCCCAATTTCATTAGTATTTTTCCAACATAACAATCCAATAAAATAATTGAAAGATCATCAAAAGATTGGATTTTATTATTCCAAGAAAAGCACTAAAGTTTTTGAATCAAGAACAAGAGGATATCAAGAAGAAAAATTTATTTTTCCCAAAGTTAGGTTTTTACGTCAAGAACATGAAGTTCTAGGGTTATCAAACCATAAATTCTTTCAAAACATGGTAAGGTTTGCAAGAAAATCAAGAATCAAGAATTTCATAACAAATATATATGATTAAGCGTCAAAACATATGTATATATAAGTCCTAGCCTCAATGAACAAGAGTGGAAGAAAATCCCTACCTTCTTCTTCCTTAGTGTTCTTGAAAAACTTGAGATTTTGATCTACTTCAAGGAGCAAATCCCTCTTGATCTTGTGTTTTCTACCATTCTTTTTTGTTTCTCAAAGCTTTCTAGGGTTGTAAATGGTGTATGGAGGCTAAAGGAGGTGTCCTTATGTATTTATAGGGTGAGAAGTGGCCTCCTGTGTGTGATTCTGAAAGTCAGAATTTGTAGCTCACGTTCGAATGTCACTTTGGCGTTCAAATGTCAGTAGTGCAATTTACTGCTTTACGTTCGAACGTCACTTTGGCGTTCGAACGTTGGTTTCTCCCAGTACTTCTGCATTTCCATTAGAGCTCTATAGAAACCAAAGTACTGGGACTCACTCACGTTCGAACGTCGATTCACGTTTGAACGTTATCCCAGTTTCTGCTGAAACTTCCAGTGAAGTTGTGACCCATTTAGAGGTCGATTTGGAAACTTTTTGTGAAATACTCTATTGTATCCCTGGAAGTCTAGAGTCTAGTGTCAAAATTTTCGATCAAATAGACATCAAAATAAAAATTTATGGTCCAAATACTAGACAGTGTCAAAAATCTTTTTTACCCAAGTTCTCTCTAAAGTGTGCTTTCACTTCGGAATACTTCCAAACTTCTACAACATACCTTATTAGCTCCACTAACATTTTTATTTCTACTTTTATAATCCACGTGGTTCATGCATACATTATCATATATATTAGCATTTCAAAACATAATTACGTTGTTGTATAAAGAATAGAATGTGAAGGTTTACAGAATATATATATATATATATATATATATATATATATATGTGTGTGTGTGTGTGTGTGTGTGTGTGATGAAAATCACAAGGATTACCTAACATTTTTCTGAATCACCTTTCAAATAAAATGTTGTGTCCCCAACAACGGTGCCAAAAATGCTTAACTAATTCTTTCTCCTTTCAAATGTGATATGATATCTGTTTTCTTCAAAATGTTATAATTTACTTCACAAGCAGAGGAAACTTGGGCAGTGTAGTAACTTGAAAAATTTCAAGGTCGTCTCCTTAGGAACACTCTCATATTTGAATGGTGATGTAGTCATAAGAGAAATGAAAATTACCGTTGATTGAGTGGAAAGATGGTGAGTTTGAAATTGATGTAGTAACAGTAAAAACAATAGTTGGTCAATCCTCAGGAATTATCTTGTCATGATGAAGCTGATCCTTCTTTTAAGCTCCCCCAAGCTCATACTAAAACTTACTTGGGTGAAAAATATTCAACAAAACCCAATATAAACTATATGTTAATTTGAAAATAGATAGTCAAATCTCTAATGATAAACACATAATTGTCAACCTATACCCTACGCATTAATCGTGCAAGAAATCCATCAATTAATCAAAATGTATAAATAAACATTAGTTTTTAAAAGTGTTTTATATCATCCAAAAAACATATTCGTGGTAAGAACACATTGGAGAATCAACAAGACTTAATCACAAACAAGAATCATCTCTTGATTATGCCAAAACTTAGCCAGAAGTAACACTCATAACTCTGAAATTGGTAATGAACAACATAGTAAACATGTGAAGAAAAACAAAAAGATTAATGGAAAATGCTTGTAATGATATTGCTTCACAAAAGTAAGTTCAAATAAAATCAAAGATTTCAAGCAAAGCTTAAAAGAAAAACCCATAGCCTCTTCTACGAATGTTTGAATTCTTGAAAAATGAAAGCACAATAACATGATTTTCTAAAGAAAAAACTAAAACTAAATCAAAACCTAAACTCTGTAACCTCCATATATGTAGAAATGCAAGTGTATACATATAGGAATGAGATTCTCAATTCATTGACCCAAATGCATGGAATAGTTGATGGGTAAATTACCAAAAAAGCATCCTCGGCCATTGTCAACCAATCCGGTTAGCTTATGTGTAAGGTCAGAGGTGCCATCAACCAATAGGAAAGGGTCCTGGGGATTAGTAGTCTCGTCATGAGTGTAGGAGTGAAATTTGCTAGCCCCCGTGGACGAATAAGAACTCTGTAAAGCTTTTCTGTTATAGTCGACTTCAATTCAACTGGTTGAAGTGCTTTGATAAACCGGTTGTTTGTCTATGTTCAAAAGGTTGAAGTGTCCTCAATATCTTGGTTTTATGCAACTCTTCGATTAACTGGTTGGTCTCCTTTGATGAACCGGTTGATTTGCTTTCAGTATCTCAACAATATCAAAAATCCTCTGATCAACCAGTTGGAGTGGATTTAAACTAGTTGAAGCTCTTTTTCTGCACTGATCAACCTGTTAATGATGAACTGGTTGAAGCATCATTTCCTTAATTTTTTCTAATTTCTTTTCCTGTGTTATCTCCACTCCTTTGTACACATTGTCCAAGTCATTTCTCACGCGTTGCCTAATCCTACAACCACAAATACACCTTAAATCACTTCATAGCCAAATTTTAGGAGGAATATACATGAATCAACACATAGAATGATTGAATTAGATAATGAAATATTCAATTTTGAATGTTAAATAGCTCACATGAGTACTACTTCATCATAGCAACATTATCACAACAAGTTCAATAGCATATTAGTAGAGCAATAAAACCCAAAAAAAAACAACAGCTCAACACCATCATAGCCTCAACTCAACAATAGATCAAGATACCCATTTGCATTATCAAACTTAAAAAGGGGCTCAAAAATTGATGTTGGGAGGGACTATTGCCTTTGAAACCATAGATTAGATGTTATTTTTCCAAATCCTCTACTTAACTATGGTTTTGCCTTATTCAATTCACTGTCTCTTTATATATAGTAGTTGAATCCTTATAAGAATATGTAAAAGTTCTTTGATTTCTTTTCATCCATACTTTACAAACAAGAGTGGAGAGTATCAATTTATCAATCAACTTCATCAATTTCTTTCCTTTGATTTTCTTCAGAAAACACTGGAAAAGATTTTTCCAATCACCATTAAGCCACTAAACATTGTATTTCATCTGTAGTGACTTCCACAACCTACTAGTAAAAGAGAAGGCAAAGAACAGGTAATCATGGCTCTTTACTTCTCTTCAACATAACGTATTGTGCTCTCTATATGATACCATATGCAATAAGTTTTTCCTTTTTTTGTGTTGATAGTTTTCCTTGCATAGCTAGTCACAGAATAAGCTAGCCATAGAATAAGACTGAATCTAGGTACTACTCTAGAGAACCATACAATCTTCGCCCAAATTTGTGGTTGCCCCATCATTATAAAAGTTTTTCAAGCAAATTTGGATTAGGTAGTCATTGAATAGTGTCCTCCAAGTTAAAGTCAAGATTCCAACTTTGAGGGATCCCCTTTTGCACTTCCAATAGTGCCTCATTAGTAGTAGCAAGCCAAACCCAAACTGAGTTATCAATAATGTTGTTGACTCTAGCTTCCCCATCTAGTATAGGCCTTAGCAAAAAGCCCAAAGCGCAATGAGCCACCCAAAGCCCAGTAGCCCAATAGGTTAACAAGCTACCTAGCCCGTGCACATAGCAGGCCTAGGGTAGGGCTTGGGCTATTTTTTAGGTCTGGGGCCCAATAGTCTGGCCCATGAAGATGTCCATTAGCCCAGGAAATTATATTTCATAGTTCTTTTGCTGATTTGATATTTGATCTATAACTTTTAAAGGGTTGAGACTTGCAAATGATTGACAATTGTAAGGTGTCAACCTAGTTGGGATGTACTCAATTCGTAGTGATACAAAATAGTCTCTCCAATCAATCAATGTAACATTTTGTTAAATTCAATTAATATGAATATTTTTTTTGTTAATTTATTTTTTCGTATCCAACTTTATGAATTCATGTCTTTTTGTAGTTTTTGCATAAAAAGTAATTTTTTTATTAAAAAAAGCCTATTTTAGGCCCAAATAGCCGCCCATAAGGCCAGACCCATATTTAGCCCGCTTTTTGGCCCAATAGGCCAACCACTGGCGAGCCTGCCCCAGCCCGTTGACTAGACAAAGCCTAGAGTTTGACCCACAGGTGGGCTATAGGCTGGGCCAAACTGGGCTAGCCCTTTGCCGAGCCTTAATCGAGCCCTGAGTCACTAATAATTTCTTTCCCTCTACTTTGAAACATAGGGCCAATATGATGCCATGGGCCTAGCCACAAGAAACTAGATCTCCCATGCTATTCCAAAAGCTTCTTCATCTTAGAAGGTAAGTTACCACCCATGAAGCCCAAATAGAGTTCCCATGTGGATTGATTACATTCCACAACTGCTTAGCAATTGATGCATTATTCCATGCATCCAGTCTTCTAATTTCCAAACCTCCTTCTATCCTTGGAAGACATACATTTAACTAGGCCACCTTAGCTCCAGTAGCTTTGAGGTCACTATCTAACCATAAAAATCTTCTTATCAGCTATTCTATGGAATCAGTCACTTTCTTTGTCAACATAAAGATAAAGGACCACTAAACTTGGATAGAAAAAAAGAACCGAATTAATCAGTTGGAGTCTTCCTGTGAACGACAATAATTTGCTAGTCCAAGCCCTAACTTTGTAAGTAATTTTTTCAATTAAAGGGTGGAAATCATCAGCTCTCAATCTAGTTGTATTAAGAGGGACTCCCAAATATCAAACAGGAAATTCCCCTTATTATACTCACTTTTTTTATTATGGATGTACTACCATAAATTCAATGTGTAATCTCAACGTTCAATGTTTATTCTTGAATAATCCCATTTTTCAATTATTCAACCATTTTATTTTACCAAGTTCAATGTTAGCCAAATTAGTCAACATTTATATGTTTCGATGCAACAACAAGATGTTATTTGTAACAAGTAGCTTTGTTGGTTGGTTAATTGATCACATTTTATTCATTAAATGGGTTGGACTAGTATTGGTCTAGATATGGCAAAATCAATCTATTAGATCAACTGTACTTATTCGATCTAATAAACTTATTCGATCTAATAAGTCCCTTGTGTTAGAATTGAGAATTCTATGGCTCGAATCATTAGTATTCTCTTATTTATTACCTATGCCAAAAACAGTGAAGGAAATCCATCTTAGCAACATCATCAACCCCGGAGAGAAATCCTGACATTTATTTGCATTTGGTTTCAACCTAGAAAAATCCTCAAAATCTTGAGTACCTCCTTATTAGCTATAGTAGACTCAATTGTCCCCATGCAAAATATCATTACATCATCTGCAAAAATAAGTGTCAGATCCCTTCTTTTTTAAACCTTCAATGGAACTTGAATCTTCTTGTCTGAATAATTGCCTTCATTAGTCCATGAAAAGCTTTCATGACAATGAAAAATAGATGTGGAGACATTAGGTCCCCCTATCTAATCCCTTTCTTCCCTTGGAAATGACCATTTAAATCACCATTGATGCTAAGCGAAAACGTTGGAGTTGTTATGCATGCCTTCACCCACTGTATGACTTGCTGAAGAAATCCTATTTGGTTCATTATTTCCAATACAAAATCCCATCTAACGTTGTCATAGGCCTTCGTCGACCACCCTGCCAAGATGATAGTTCCTAAGGAACTCTTATGATAGCAAGATATTGTCAGATATCCTCCTCCGCTTGATGAAAGCGGTTTGAGACTTATCTATTAGATGAGGTAGAGAAAGTTGTATTTTGTTTGCAATGATTTTTGATATACACTTATAAGGTGTATTAGAACAAGAATTGGTCTATAATCAGTAAGGTGTTCCAAGAGTATTTCTGAAATATTGGATAATTTCTATCTTTACTCCTTCAAGATCTAAGATTTTAACTTCATTCTCCTTTTCCATTGTTGTAATTTTTATCAAGACTCTTTGCGTGTTAATAGTTTTTTAAAATAAAATTTCATTTTGATCCCCAAATTTAACCACTGTATACAAGATTTTTGTTTAGCAAAATTCTCCTTAGCTCCCCTTAGTGCCACATAGTTTCTCCTTTTTCACTTGCCTTAGTCTCTTTTCTTGGGGGTTTATATCAAGGCTGCTTTGGATCCCATCTAGTTTTTTTTTTTTTTTGCTTTAAACACTCTAGATGAGATTTCAATATTGTACTCCTTCTTATTCAATTCCTTCAACTCAACTTTTAAGTCTAGTTTCTTGCAAATATGGTACATTGGATAACACATAGGCTGATGCTGCCACACTCTTGAAGCAATAGAAAGAAAATTTTGGATCTTTGTCAAAAAATAAAAAAATCTAAAAGATCTCCTATATTTGATTAAGCCTTTACCGATCCTTATTGAAGCAGAAGAATGATTTGACATACTTGGTGTAAGAAATCCTACCTCAGGCAATGGGAACTCCTTGCTCCAGGTTTCATTTATCAGTACCATATCCAATTTCGTAGCAATGATTCTTCCTTCATATCTCTTGTTACACCATGTAAGCTGGATTCCAGAGTCCTTTAGATCATCAACCTTAGGCTTAAACAAACAATCACAAAAATCTTCAATGCCTCTTTCCCAATTAGGACATCCTCTAGATTTCTCATCCACTGATCGTACAATGTTGAAATTGTTGGAACGGAAATCCTGAGAGCCGTTGACAGCGTGTATGTATTGAATATCAAAAATTTCCTTTAAAACCTTACAAGGCAGAATTAGGGTTTACCTCGACATCCCTCGAGATTAATCNGCTTGATGAAAGCGGTTTGAGACTTATCTATTAGATGAGGTAGAGAAAGTTGTATTTTGTTTGCAATGATTTTTGATATACACTTATAAGGTGTATTAGAACAAGAATTGGTCTATAATCAGTAAGGTGTTCCAAGAGTATTTCTGAAATATTGGATAATTTCTATCTTTACTCCTTCAAGATCTAAGATTTTAACTTCATTCTCCTTTTCCATTGTTGTAATTTTTATCAAGACTCTTTGCGTGTTAATAGTTTTTTAAAATAAAATTTCATTTTGATCCGCAAATTTAACCACTGTATACAAGATTTTTGTTTAGCAAAATTCTCCTTAGCTCCCCTTAGTGCCACATAGTTTCTCCTTTTTCACTTGCCTTAGTCTCTTTTCTTGGGGGTTTATATCAAGGCTGCTTTGGATCCCATCTAGTTTTTTTTTTTTTTTGCTTTAAACACTCTAGATGAGATTTCAATATTGTACTCCTTCTTATTCAATTCCTTCAACTCAACTTTTAAGTCTAGTTTCTTGCAAATATGGTACATTGGATAACACATAGGCTGATGCTACCACACTCTTGAAGCAATAGAAAGAAAATTTTGGATCTTTGTCAAAAAATAAAAAAATCTAAAAGATCTCCTATATTTGATTAAGCCTTTACCGATCCTTATTGAAGCAGAAGAATGATTTGACATACTTGGTGTAAGAAATCCTACCTCAGGCAATGGGAACTCCTTGCTCCAGGTTTCATTTATCAGTACCATATCCAATTTCGTAGCAATGATTCTTCCTTCATATCTCTTGTTACACCATGTAAGCTGGATTCCAGAGTCCTTTAGATCATCAACCTTAGGCTTAAACAAACAATCACAAAAATCTTCAATGCCTCTTTCCCAATTAGGACATCCTCTAGATTTCTCATCCACTGATCGTACAATGTTGAAATTGTTGGAACGGAAATCCTGAGAGCCGTTGACAGCGTGTATGTATTGAATATCAAAAATTTCCTTTAAAACCTTACAAGGCAGAATTAGGGTTTACCTCGACATCCCTCGAGATTAATCTCATCTTAACATGAACACATAACAGAACAATGAGCAACCGAAGGACAAACATCCTATAGCCCATTAATAATAAGTTAATCCACTAAAACTTATTATTGATCTCTTGAGCCTTATCTCAAAATTATATTCGAGCTACTTATTATTATATACTTAATAATCTCTCCATGTTTAAGATTACAAATGTTCATCAATTAAATAAATTACTGACAATAGTATTTAATTGACTTCTTTTATTCCTTTAGACCTTACCACTCAACTTATTTGTCATATCAGATAATTAAATCCACCTTCAGGGTTTGACATGGATAAAACTTATGAGTTTTCTCAAGAGAACATCATCAACCCATTTAAATACTTGGACGTGATTTTCTTTAATAATTAATTTTCACCATACAAATAGCATCGTCTCCCAAGTTACTGAGCTTATTGACTTAATATGAATCTTACTCTTTGATGAATTAAAGTGACAAACATTATATGCACGTGACAATGAAATATTTTGTAATTAAGAGCATAAACAATCATAATAGTCATGAGGTATTTATTATCTTATCAAATTAGTAAAAGAAAATAACCTCAACATAGGTTTGTTTAATACACAAAGTGTACTAGTGCAATAATCTGAGACATCAAACAGTCTCCTACAGTCAAGACAGACTGTGCCAGAATACTGCACTACAATTATGCTAAAGATGTGTCAAATTCCATCTACGATTGTGAACATATACTCATATTATACAAGAATCTGATAATCTGGCCTTCTGTACATAAACCAAACTCTACACACCAGATTATTTACAATGTAAAATATAAGACACACCTACATTCCATATGTAAAATATAATGCAAACATTTTGCCCATATATATTCTTAATAAAATGGAAAGAACAAACTTTTATTAATTAATAAAACGAGTTTCACTACAAAAACAATGCTTTTAGTATACTACTCTATTAGAAATCTCCTAAGAGAACCCAAGCTTTCTCCCTCAATAAATGAGCCCATACACTCAGATTTGCCCACAATTCTCACCTTAATTCTTCATCATTTTGAGCATAGATAAAACAAGCAAAAAATGTAATTTGCTATGAAAAAACTTAAATTCTACAACGGATGAACTGGTCAAATTATTCTATCATCTGAACATCAAAACTGTTGGATTTCAATACACCCGTATTCTTTCTTCAAGGGCTGAATCATTATTATTTAGCATTCACAACCCATGTAGCATGGACCTAAAAACCCCGTTAGAATTGATATATCTAACTTTTGTTTCCACCAAACCACATAGTTTAACACCATGATGACTCACAATTCTTCTAACTTCCTCTTGTTGTAAAGGGCAATTTAAGCCCCTAATATTCCAACAAAGGAAATCTATCATTTAGATTTGAGAAATTTGGGGGGTCGGTCTACTTTTCAAGACTTATGTAATGCCCTAAAATCCACCTTGGAAGGCATTACTATCTATAATCATTCATATTATGAGAGAAACTAATAAAATCCATAAATAAAGGAAATTCCATTCATCATCCATAATATCTAAAGCATCATCCAAACTAAATATGTCAAACCATAACAATTACATCCAAAAACTAATATTATTTTGTAGTGGAATAAATAAAACATTATACTTAACATTGTCTCATAATTAACCTCTCAGTCTAGAACATAAAAGAAATAAATCTAAACGTCCATCTCAAGATTCACGTTCCTATCAATCTGAGTTTCCCAATTTAATAGCTCATCCAATTTGAGCTCTTCCTCTAGACTGTAATTTGAAAAAAGATGTTTGTAGGGGGTGAGCACTAAGCTCTTTAGAAAAATCTTCTGAAGCTCGAACAAGGTTTTAAAAACATATAAAATAGATCGGTCTCATTTCTCAAAATATCATATACAACTTTTGAAATAAAAAAGTGACAGTTCATCATATCAGAAGTTTACGTAGTAACAATAAATTAAATGAAGAAGTAAAACAAACTTCTACACAAAAAACCAATATCAATAATGTATCTCAAGTATGTAGTAAGACTTAGCATGAATACACACACTGAAAATATCCTAGCCCACACACACACCCAATCCTCGTAAGGATACATAACTTTTGAAAGGGCATATACCGACGCATCAGCAGTGACGAATCCAACCCAAGAATAGTATACTAGATCTCAACCTCGATACCCGTGAGTGAATAATGGTTTAGTCCTTTCAAGGCACCAACCCCACTACGAGTGGTAGGGAACCTTCAAACCCACTTGGAGTAAGAAACGCATCTACCCACTCTACGATACCTAGTCAACAGTCACCCATGTTTATCAAAACATCCACACAAGAGATATAATATCAAACCAATTCACCAAATCACAGGTAAACCAAGAACCATAATTCCACAGGTATTTTTCCAACATAACAACTCAAGAACGGAACAACTCTCTTTCTTTCTCTCAAGCTTCCTAGGGTTTTCTCGAATAAACAATTGCTGAACATAGGTTAAGGGTCATTTTCTAGGTATTTATAATGCTAAAAGTGGATCAAACACTCAACAAAGATCATCCAAGTTCTACCTAGTGCGTCCAGACGCGTGTTTCTCCCTTTCGGATGTGTCTAACTTATTGTCTAAACTTCCAACGACATTTGACCCACTTAGAAGCGGATTTATAATACACTTTTGTACCCCTTGAAGTCTAGTTTCTACTCTTCAAAAATAATCCCCATTGGACATTAGAGTAAAAACTTATAACCAAAATACTAAGGTAGTATCAAATTCCTTTCTACCCAAATCCTCTCCAAAATACTTCCTAACTTCTGATACACCCCATATTACCTCTCCCAAGGTTTTTTGACCTTTCGAATTTAATAGAAACCTTATTTTGACCTAAAATTATTTAAAAAATTACTTAGCCACGCTTTTCAATCCAAACATCTCCAAAACTCAATTTATCTCTGCGTAAATACGCACAAAACTCAAACTTTATAATCAATCTTTTAACTATGACTCTAAATTTCTACCATCATCATTTTATTCATCTTAGGAGAACTCTTAAGATAATGTTATCCTTCTTTAATTTTAACATGGGGTCTTACAACTTATTTGGACTTAGGTTCATTCAAAAAATTTATTTGAGAATAAGTCAATTTTGATCTCCATTGTCCAAAATATCCTCAAGAATTATATTTAATCAAAAAAATTTAAAAACTAAAAACTCCTAAATTTTAGGAGTTTTAATAGCATTAAAATTTTTCTCTCTCCCTTTCTCATATTATCTTTATATATATATTTATATATATATATATATATATATATATAATAGTAACATTCATTATTAATATTTGGAAAAAAAATTAAATAAAAACTAGTTGCAATTTGGAAAATAGTAATATGCAATATTAATAATAACATGCTTAACAAAAAAGTAGTACTAACACAATCAACCAAAAAAGTAGTAACATTGAACATTGAACATTGAACAAATTTGGAGATCAAACCAGCAACACACTAAGCATTTTTAAGCAACATGGGCAGTTGATGTTGCATAGAATAGAAAACAGTAACATGCTCACCAAAAAAAGTAGTAACATCGAACATTGAACAAAATTGGGTGTCAAACTAGCAATATACTGAAGCATTTTTTAAACAACATGGACAGCCGATGATGCTTTCAAAAAAATGGTAATATTAAAAAAAATCACATCACAATCGCTAAGTTATAGAAGGAGAAAATAGAGCAATTAGAGAAGTTATTGTGATAGCTATGCTCGCCAAAAAAGTAGTAACATGAAACATTGAATTTATTAATATTTTGAAAAATAAAACAAAAAATAGTAACATTCAAAACAAAAAATAGTAACATTCAATAGTAACATTGAATATGAACATTTCAAAAAATAAAACAAAAAATAGTAACTTTCGCACTTGCTAAACTCCTACACGTCGTACTCCTTTCTAAAACCTAGGAATGTGGGTGACGGTATAAAAAGAACCATCACGCGAGGGATGGAGATAGATAACAGTTGAACTAGCATGGCAGAAAACAAGACTCTTATGTCATTTGCTCCCCAACCCTTTGGAAAGGATGCACCAGCACCAATACATAAATCATTTTTTTCTAGGTGGAGGGGGACCAATATATAAATCATAAGTATTGGGATACTGGTGGAATTACTTATGAGGATAGGGTGCAAATGAAAATTTTAGCATGACATCAACAATTTGTGTATTGTAATGATGACCAATTATGCCCAAGGATGTGAAGGAAACATATACATAAACAACAAATGAAGCATTGGAGTTTTCGATAATATAAAGGATGTGCTTGAAACACGAACAATCAAATCAATTGGGTTTGGGTTTTGAGATCGACATGAGATTGATTCTAAATGAATTAATTGAGTATTAATTTAATAAATCGCCATGTGTGATAAAAAGCTATGGTGACTAAAGGGATTCTCACATTCTTTACTAAATCTTTGTGAGACAAGGCACTTGTGGTGGTTTAAATTTTAATTAATAATCAATTGGACTAAAATTAAAAAATATATTCACCCCCTCTAGGTATAGTGCCTTGAGCTACACGTGTATAATCGTGAGAGAAGATCCACATCGGATTCCCCATCCTGGAACAACAACTAATATTAGAGTTTGGTTGTCCTGAGATCATAAACACTAAGTAGGCACTTGTAGTTTTTGCTTACTGACCTAGTTTGACTTCAAAAGATCTGTCATTACTACGAGCTAGTCTTGAATAGATTCTCAAAAAGGAAGGTGATTCAATTGTACGACATCCTATCCATGGTGGTTCTAATTTTACCTATTGGAAAGCTCAAATGAGAGAGTTTTTAAAATCAATTGATGAGAGAGTTTGGTTGATCATGCAGAAGGCTTGGAGCCCTCCCACCGCCACCACACCAATTGAAAGTGGTGAAGCGGTGGTTGAATTGAAATCCTAACGACTTGGTAACAAACCGAGATCGAATCATCGGGGTGGAAGTCAAAAATGTTTAATACAATATTCAATATCGTGACAACCAAACTAATTGTAAGACTTCAAATGAGGCACAAGATATTATTGTGGTTTCACATGAAGGAACTACAATGGTCAAGATGTCCCATCTCTAAAGGTACACCTCTCAGTTTGAGACTTTGAGGATGTAAAATGATGAAACATTTAGTGAAATTTATGCTAAATTGTGTGACATTGTAAATTCATCGTTTGCATTGCGTACCAAGGTTGTGATGTAGCCATCAAGTAAAAAATCTAAGGTCATATCCTTGGAAACAAGTGTCAACATAGAGTTTGTGTCAGTGGAAGACCTAGTTGGGTCTATTTTAACCTTTGAGATTAAACTTTCATCCTTAAAGCAAGCTAAGGGCATTGCCTTGAGCTCTACAAATGAAGAAGGAGGTAATTTCAGGTCACCCTGATAAGGAGAGGAGGACCTAGCCTTAATTGCGCAGAATTTTAAAAAGTACTTCTAGGCAAGCAATGTCAAATCCTCGAGGTCAAAAAGAAAGCCTAGTATACCTACTCCTAAGGAATGAAGAGAGAAAGGGGGAAAAGACTCAAAAATAAGGTGAGAGAATGGGTCAAGGCTTCTAATGCTTTGAATGTCAAGGATTTGGACATATTGCATCAAAATGCCCAAATAAAAAGAAGATAGATTGACCCAAAGACAAGAATGATAGTGAAAATAAGTCAATCCCTAGTGTTAACTCCTCTTGTAGTGATGATAAGGAGAACTTTACGGCCTTTTTAGTTTCACACTTCTCTCCCCCTAGAAATACTTCAACAAGTAAAGTTGAGGCAAGTCCTACCACAATGGTAGAAGACTTGGAAGAAGAAATCCTCACAAGTGTGGAGGACGAATATTATTTTGAGGATATAGAAAATGTATATGATCAATTATACATGCAATTCCTCAAGCAACAAGATAAGGTTCTCTCCTTGAATGGTCAGGTTAACTCAAGTAAACGAGAGACAATAGCACTGCAAGTGGACTTGCTAAAGTCCAAGGCCCAAATATGTGGCCTAGATGATGAGAATAAGTCTCTCCTTGATTGAGTGAGCTTCCTTGAGAGAGTATGTCATGAAATTGTAAAGTCTAAGGAGAATCTTAAGTCAAAATGTGTCAAACTTGATAAAGATCTTCATGAATCAAATTAACTCTCTAAGAGACTTCCCCAATGCAATGAAAATTTTGATAGAAACACAAATGAATCTACCAACATTTCTTCGAAGACCGTATTTGTGAAGGTAATCACCAACCCATCACCCCCACAAGTAGGCATGTGACGCCCTAATTTTTGGGGGTCCNTCGTGACAACCAAACTAATTGTAAGACTTCAAATGAGGCACAAGATATTATTGTGGTTTCACATGAAGGAACTACAATGGTCAAGATGTCCCATCTCTAAAGGTACACCTCTCAGTTTGAGACTTTGAGGATGTAAAATGATGAAACATTTAGTGAATTTTATGCTAAATTGTGTGACATTGTAAATTCATNCATTTAGTGAAATTTATGCTAAATTGTGTGACATTGTAAATTCATCGTTTGCATTGCGTACCAAGGTTGTAATGTAGCCATCAAGTAAAAAATCTAAGGTCATATCCTTGGAAACAAGTGTCAACATAGAGTTTGTGTCAGTGGAAGACCTAGTTGGGTCTATTTTAACCTTTGANCATCAACTTTAACAACATTCATTCGTTTACAACAGAATATTGTCCATGAGAGTCCCATTACATGTCTTTGTCAAAACACAAGTTTGTACATAATTTATACAGGGTCAAATGTAAATAGTTACAAGGGACTACAAAATATCATTCAAGAGCCACAACNGCCTTGAGCTCTACAAATGAAGAAGGAGGTAATTTCAGGTCACCCTGATAAGGAGAGGAGGACCTAGCCTTAATTGCGCAGAATTTTAAAAAGTACTTCTAGGCAAGCAATGTCAAATCCTCGAGGTCAAAAAGAAAGCCTAGTATACCTACTCCTAAGGAATGAAGAGAGAAAGGGGGAAAAGACTCAAAAATAAGGTGAGAGAATGGGTCAAGGCTTCTAATGCTTTGAATGTCAAGGATTTGGACATATTGCATCAAAATGCCCAAATAAAAAGAAGATAGATTGACCCAAAGACAAGAATGATAGTGAAAATAAGTCAATCCCTAGTGTTNCCGAGTGAATGCTACAACTCTATGTCATGCCATGAGATAAAAACCAAGCAGTACAATGCAAATTGAGTCCCACCGGCTCCCATAACACAAGTTATGTCATGTGTATGCATCTGAGCATTCCAAGCCCCTATTATTGAGTTGGACATCCAATGACTGTTTTATAAAAATCTGTGTCTTTCTTGGAGTAGGTATTTCTGGAGTTCCACCAGTTGTCACCTAACCTACACATCATCTATGGACTTCCACCAATATTTTGCTTATACCAACACACTTGATGGACTAAATACCAATGGGAGTATGTATCTAAAGTTGTCGAGTCTTGCACCCGGAGAGAATTTGACCCTTCTTTCTAATCTCGACATGTTTTTCGATGCAAACCCATACGACTCAACTAGATCTAAGTCCAACTTTCTTGAGCCCATGCATCAATCCATTAAGAATGGTGTTTGACTAAAAATATGCACGCACAGCCATACTCATGCCCGATGCCCATGAATGTGATGCTACATGCATACACAATTAAAATGTATAATTGCAATTCATATTATCATGTCCATCATATCATAAAACATATAATAAACATGTCCATTTTTCACAACATTCCCAGGCATGTCACATGTGATATCAATCCAATTTACATACTTGAATTTCTAAGCATTTTATCAAACACTTAGTAGGCATGAAATGTAAACACATAGCATACCCAAGCTGCTTCATGAAATCCAATTCAAGCAATTTCATCAAACCCAAATCAAATAAGAAATTGTTTTAACATATTCTCATACTCATTCTTCATATTCTAGCTACACTAGGTGTGTGCTAATACATGAGAATCCATCTCTATCACACTATCCATTTCATATCACAAAGGAGGGAACCCTACCTCTTGTAGCGTAAGCCTGTGTAGTAGAATCCCAAACAACCCAAATCAAGCCTTAGTGCAAAATTCTTGCCTTTGAGATCTTTGGAGAAAAACACGATCTTTGGTATAATTGCGTAGTTTTCATCGCGTAGAACAACTTTAATTCTCGCCCCCAAGCAATCTAAGGGTCGAATCTCCGCGGATCTAAGAAGGACGATGGAGGAAACTTGAGACTTTCTCTCTTCTCTCTCTATCTCTCTATTTTTTGGAAATTGCAGGCCAAGAATGGGGGGAAATCATATTTTTCCCATTTAAATGTTTGGCTCACAATGCGCCACACGTCCTGATTTATCTGATCTAATTTTATTCCAAATTAATTAAATATCGCTCTGCATTAAGTTTAGTATATTTTTATTAAACTAAATTTAAATTATTTTTTAAGTCCCACGAAAAAAAATCTGATCGCGTTTATTTTTGTTGCGCTACACCTAATCGCATCATAAAACCTGAAAATTTTGACTATCTCAAAATTCAAAAAAAATTGATTTGGTAGCTAAATTTCATGATACAAATTCAACGGTGAGATTCATTTCATCATTCGAGTTTAAAAAAAAAATTGAGTTTTCAACACGTACCGTAACGACTAATTATCGCTTAAGTGTAGGCATACAAAGAGAAAATTTATTAAAGAAACCCAAACCAATCATGATTTGTGTTATACTTGTGGAGAACTTGATCATCATAGTAAACATTACTTGAAAGATGGAGATGTCTTAATTAAAAAGTTCATGCATCTCATGCATCTAGCACACTAATCTAAAGCCTTAAGTAATCAAGTGTTAATTTTTTCTAAGATTTTGGATTGTTCATGTGTGCCCAACCATAATCATGCATCATCTCCACGTCGACCACAAACTAAAGTACCCAAGGCTCCAACCCCCAAAGTCAAAGTTCTTCCACATACATCTAGGGAGAAGAGAGTGAGTGCTCCACCCATTCCCCGACCTAACTCGATTTTTAGGAAGGAAAATCAAGTTTGGGTGACTAGGGAGGACCCTGAGAAACTGTCCACCTCAACTAAGTTGGAGGATCCAAATGCTTGTAGCAAGATCTTGACTTCTAAGAAGTAGGAGAGGTGAGAGTATCGACCTAGGTGATCTTTATTGCTTATTTCTCATTTGTTTTTCTATTTGAAAATACAAAAAAAATTGAAATTTAAAAAATCAAAAACAAAAGAAATAGTTAAGGCCAATTGTGAGAAAAGAACCCAACGTGGCCAAATTTAGAAAATGTGAAGCATAAATGGCTAAAAATAATCGCACTTGAATTGTGAGAGTACTAATGCTTAATTGTAAATTGCTTATTTAAAAACCTCATAGAGCTCATGTTAACCATGATTAGAAACATACATTAAAAGTACATAATTCATAATCGTGTTGATTGAAGCTGTGAAGTAGAAGTGATAAAAGAAAAGGAGAATTAACAAAAAGAGAATATTGAGGACACTTGCAAACCGGTCCTGTTTTCACTTAGACAATTCATTAGGATTTTATGAAGAGTTTATTAATGATTTAAATCTAATCAGAATACTTTTTGTGTTGAAGGTTGATTACACATAAGATGCACTTGAATTTGTCAAATTTGAAAAAAATTTAAGTAAGTGAGTGAAATTCAACCAAGTGAGAAATCATTACTCTAGGATGCATGATTGAGTTTTAAATCTTTAAATATGCCCTAGATTAATGTATGGAGATGATGAATTTTGGATGGATTTATTAAAATACAAATTTATATAATTTTCATGATTATGAATTTTGAGTATTTATTGTTTAAATTTAAAATTTTCATTTTTGTTTGATCCAAATTCATCCATGCATTGCATTTACATTGTATATACATTATGTATGTATTTGAGGCTTGAAGGATAGGTGAGATAAGTGAAAAGCTAGGACAAGATTGGTCCAAAGAGGAGCTGAATCTGATCAGTTATCAGAACTGAGAGGTTTTAGGAGTTGCTCGATCGGTCTTATCACCGATCAAGTAACCTAGAGTCAGTCGGCAGCGAGGGTTAGAAAATCGGGTTTTAACAGGTCTTTTAGTATTCTAAACCCTCTTACTCACATCCCAACCCCTCAAAAACCCTAACCCTTGATTCTAAAAGCACTCCCAAACACTTTCTATAGAAATCTTAGGTTGATTCTTCGCTTGTATCAAAATCCACACGAGTGAGACCTAGATTCAAAGTGTATTTGTCGAAATGACCCTAAGAAAAGAAAAGAGGCCATGGGTTGTGGATTTCTATGGGGGTATGACAAGCCTACGGATGGATCAGTGGGAGATTAGGAGGGATGTTCAGTGTCTAAGACACATGATGTAGAATTCTTGTTTCATCATAAAGGATGAGTCTGAGACACATGGTGGAGATGGTGGAGACGCATCCATTTGAATTATGGCTTTTAGAGACTCAATATAGGTCATTTGTTAGCTTGAGCGTATTTTACTATTTATTCATGGCCTATACTAAAGTACTCTTTAATTTTTTGTTGACTTTTTATTTGTTTAGCTTATTTTGTTTGTTGTGACGCACTCTTATTCTAGTTTTTTTTTGCTTAATTATATTTGACTTTCAATTTTGTATCTCATTTGTGCCTTGCTTAGTTTACTTGCATGATTTGGCTAGTTGATATGCATTTATACCTTCTTGTTATACTATAATTATATGTCATGATTGTTATAAGTCATCATTGAATTGACATTTATAGTAAATAAGATAAGGATATGTTGAATAACTTGATTATGTACCATGCTTTTTGCATGTTATCATTGAGTTGACATTTATGAAAAAAAGGGGGAGAATATTTTTGGTATATCTGAGAGGAAACGAGGAGATTTACTTTCGATTAGGCTAAATATATTGTATGTGAACATAGAAATGGGGATTTTTTTCAATACCCAGGGAGAGTAAATTTGTAAACTTGTCATGAAATCACATATTTTACTTTGTTTATTTTTCACTTGTTTATTTACTTGTGAACACCAACTAAGAGGGAGAACTTGATGTGTTTCATATTGATAAATCAATAGGTTCTTAAGTATATGATGTTACATATTTACACTTCCATGATGTACACATACTTATTCCACATGCTTATCTTGGTGTTTTCCAAACTTGTAATTATGTTATGTATTTCTCTAACATATGATACTTTTCAGGAAGTTTTGGTTTGAGTGGTGATGTGCAGGACTACAACCTTTAAGTTTCATCAAAAGAAGTAGATCCTTGTACTAGATAAAGATTTTAGGATTTATACATGAGAGTTGAGATTAGATTTGCAATTCTTTTGTTCAATGGTTTTTAGTTGTAATCTCAATTTCTAACTAATGTATTTTGTCAAAAACTTGCTAAATGGACAGATTGTTAGATCATATTTATAATTGGCTAATTTCGTGAAGTCCATTATAAATCTCAACATAGTCTATGGCCACGATTCTATCAAGTTCAAGATCCGAAAGTGTCATCGAAGGGAGGAGATCAAGCATCAAAACAACATCATTCAACCTCTGTATGCACTTTCATACTTAGGACAAGGTAATGATCTAGACATCTGAGATAAACCCTTAGTTATTTTAACTTACGTTGATTAGAATGAAAATAGAATTATAAGCAATCCGATTATGACTCCTAGGTGATTTAAAAAGAAAGTATTTTCTAAACCATTCATGAGTTTTGAAAATGTAGTTTTGAGTCACAATTCCTTTAGTGCTGAAGAGGACAAGTTTTTGCATGGTTTTATGCTTAAAAACTTGTAGGGACAGATCTATGATCGCTTGCCTTTGTAAGAGCGGTCTCTTCATGACTTAGGGAAGGAAATAGGAAAAGGCCACGGAAGGTAACGCAGGGCTCGCTCAAGAGATGCTTGCATTAGTCGGAATTGGAATGCGCTTTTCATTCCAACAACAACTACCCTATGACTGCTCTCTCACCGACTGAGTGGTCATTTACGAATTGATTCTTACCTACTAAGACTACCCTTATTCTGGACTTACAAATTAGAAGAGCCTTTTCCACATCTATGTTAAACCACTTGTGAGATTTCTAAGAGAGAAAATCATACTTCTACCTTGAGAGCTTCTACCATGACCTAGATCCCTTAGACCTTAAATGAGACCACTAGAGATTCTACCTAACCTCATAACTTGGAGAAGAAGATCAAACCCATTAGTGTGTACATACCGAGGATCCTTGGCAGGCCCATGATTACTCAAGGCTTGGATGAACCGTGCAGTGAAAAGTCCAAGTGAAGCTACACTAGATGTCAAAGAGGGCCTTTGGTAGAGAGACAGCAAGGAAAGGAACATCTAACCAAAATATTGGTTGAGGTATAAGTCTCGAGTACTTGTATGTTGACTTAGTGAGTAATGGATTAGGATTTGGTGAACCAAAAAGGTTCTCTGCATCTTTTTCTGAGGAGGGTTTCCGCGTCAACATTTCACTTATGTTCTTTATTGTTTATTGTACACACCTATGATTGTTTGCACACACGCGCACTATGTGTTTGTGATTTGATTTTTTGAATATTCATCCATACATAGTTCTGAAATTGGGTTTGGGTTTTGGGGTCGACGTGATATTGATTATAAGCAAATTATTGAAGATTAATTTAATCAATCGTTATGTGTGATAATGGTTGTGGTGACTAAATGGATTCTCACATTAATTGTTATATCTTTGTGAGACGAAATACTTGTGGTGGTTTAGGTTTTAATTGGTAATCAATTGAGGGCTAAATTAAAAAACCTATTCACACCCCACTCTAGTTATAGTGTCTTGAAATACATGTGTATAATCGCATGGAAAGATCCACATCAGGTTCCGCCTCCCAGAATAACAAAAGAATCTACAAGGATGTAGGTGAAGTTTTCCCAAAATAAAAACCCTCATTTTAAACCCTATTTATGTAACTTTATAACCAATTATCACCGGCGATCCAGTCCAACGATTATAGAAATCACAGTTACCCACAAAACCTAATACGTAGGTGTTTGCAAAAGAACTTACTGTTGGACTTGGAGAAATTATTCAAGGTTCTATGTTGTAAAACTTGGACACCATCTGGGTGGATGANCAAAAACCCTAACCCTTGATTCTAAAAGCACTCCCAAACACTTTCTATAGAAATCTTAGGTTGATTCTTCGCTTGTATCAAAATCCACACGAGTGAGACCTAGATTCAAAGTGTATTTGTCGAAATGACCCTAAGAAAAGAAAAGAGGCCATGGGTTGAGGATTTCTATGGGGGTATGACAAGCCTACGGATGGATCAATGGGAGATTAGGAGGGATGTTCAGTGTCTGAGACACATGATGTAGAATTCTTGTTTCATCATAAAGGATGAGTCTGAGACACATGGTGGAGATGGTGGAGACGCATCCATTTGAGTTATGGCTTTTAGAGACTCAATATAGGTCATTTGTTAGCTTGAGCGTATTTTACTATTTATTCATGGCCTATACTAAAGTACACTTTAATTTTTTGTTGACTTTTTATTTGTTTAGCTTATTTTGTTTGTTGTGACGCACTCTTATTCTAGTTTTTTTTTGCTTAATTATATTTGACTTTCAGTTTTGTATCTCATTTGTGCCTTGCTTAGTTTACTTGCATGATTTGGCTAGTTGATATGCATTTATACCTTCTTGTTATACTATAATTATATGTCATGATTGTTATAAGTCATCATTGAATTGACATTTATAGTAAATAAGATAAGGATATGTTGAATAACTTGATTATGTACCATGCTTTTTGCATGTTATCATTGAGTTGACATTTATGAAAAAAAGGGGGAGAATATTTTTGGTATATCTGAGAGGAAACGAGGAGATTTACTTTCGATTAGGCTAAATATATTGTATGTGAACATAGAAATGGGGATTTTTTTCAATACCCAGGGAGAGTAAATTTGTAAACTTGTCATGAAATCACATATTTTACTTTGTTTATTTTTCACTTGTTTATTTACTTGTGAACACCAACTAAGAGGGAGAACTTGATGTGTTTCATATTGATAAATCAATAGGTTCTTAAGTATATGATGTTACATATTTACACTTCCATGATGTACACATACTTATTCCACATGCTTATCTTGGTGTTTTCCAAACTTGTAATTATGTTATGTATTTCTCTAACATATGATACTTTTCAGGAAGTTTTGGTTTGAGTGGTGATGTGCAGGACTACAACCTTTAAGTTTCATCAAAAGAAGTAGATCCTTGTACTAGATAAAGATTTTAGGATTTATACATGAGAGTTGAGATTAGATTTGCAATTCTTTTGTTCAATGGTTTTTAGTTGTAATCTCAATTTCTAACTAATGTATTTTGTCAAAAACTTGCTAAATGGGCAGATTGTTAGATCATATTTATAATTGGCTAATTTCGTGAAGTCCATTATAAATCTCAACATAGTCTATGGCCACGATTCTATCAAGTTCAAGATCCGAAAGTGTCATCGAAGGGAGGAGATCAAGCATCAAAACAACATCATTCAACCTCTGTATGCACTTTCATACTTAGGACAAGGTAATGATCTAGACATCTGAGATGAACCCTTAGTTATTTTAACTTACGTTGATTAGAATGAAAATAGAATTATAAGCAATCCGATAATGACTCCTAGGTGATTTTAAAAGAAAGCATTTTCTAAACCATTCATGAGTTTTGAAAATGTAGTTTTGAGTCACAATTCCTTTANTAAAATTTTCATTTTTGTTTGATCCAAATTCATCCATGCATTGCATTTACATTGTTTATACATTATGTATGTATTTGAGGCTTGAAGGATAGGTGAGATAAGTGAAAAGCTAGGACAAGATTGGTCCAAAAANTCCATGCATTGCATTTACATTGTTTATACATTATGTATGTATTTGAGGCTTGAAGGATAGGTGAGATAAGTGAAAAGCTAGGACAAGATTGGTCCAAAAAGGAGCTGAATCTGATCAGTTATCAGAACTGAGAGGTTTTAGGAGTTGCTCGATCGGTCTTATCACCGATCAAGTAACCTAGAGTCAGTCGGCAGCGAGGGTTAGAAAATCGGGTTTTAACAGGTCTTTTAGTATTCTAAACCCTCTTACTCACATCCCAACCCCTCAAAAACCCTAACCCTTGATTCTAAAAGCACTCCCAAACACTTTCTATAGAAATCTTAGGTTGATTCTTCGCTTGTATCAAAATCCACACGAGTGAGACCTAGATTCAAAGTGTATTTGTCGAAATGACCCTAAGAAAAGAAAAGAGGCCATGGGTTGTGGATTTCTATGGGGGTATGACAAGCCTACGGATGGATCAGTGGGAGATTAGGAGGGATGTTCAGTGTCTAAGACACATGATGTAGAATTCTTGTTTCATCATAAAGGATCAGTCTGAGACACATGGTGGAGATGGTGGAGACGCATCCATTTGAATTATGGCTTTTAGAGACTCAATATAGGTCATTTGTTAGCTTGAGCGTATTTTACTATTTATTCATGGCCTATACTAAAGTACTCTTTAATTTTTTGTTGACTTTTTATTTGTTTAGCTTATTTTGTTTGTTGTGACGCACTCTTATTCTAGTTTTTTTTTGCTTAATTATATTTGACTTTCAATTTTGTATCTCATTTGTGCCTTGCTTAGTTTACTTGCAGGATTTGGCTAGTTGATATGCATTTATACCTTCTTGTTATACTATAATTATATGTCATGATTGTTATAAGTCATCATTGAATTGACATTTATAGTAAATAAGATAAGGATATGTTGAATAACTTGTTTATGTACCATGCTTTTTGCATGTTATCATTGAGTTGACATTTATGAAAAAAAGAGGGAGAATATTTTTGGTATATCTGAGAGGAAACGAGGAGATTTACTTTCGATTAGGCTAAATATATTGTATGTGAACATAGAAATGGGGGAGTTTTTTCAATACCCAGGGAGAGTAAATTTGTAAACTTGTCATGAAATCACATATTTTACTTTGTTTATTTTTCACTTGTTTATTTACTTGTGAACACCAACTAAGAGGGAGAACTTGATGTGTTTCATATTGATAAATCAATAGGTTCTTAAGTATATGATGTTACATATTTACACTTCCATGATGTACACATACTTATTCCACATGCTTATCTTGGTGTTTTCCAAACTTGTAATTATGTTATGTATTTCTCTAACATATGATACTTTTCAGGAAGTTTTGGTTTGAGTGGTGATGTGCAGGACTACAACCTTTAAGTTTCATCAAAAGAAGTAGATCCTTGTACTAGATAAAGATTTTAGGATTTATACATGAGAGTTGAGATTAGATTTGCAATTCTTTTGTTCAATGGTTTTTAGTTGTAATCTCAATTTCTAACTAATGTATTTTGTCAAAAACTTGCTAAATGGACAGATTGTTAGATCATATTTATAATTGGCTAATTTCGTGAAGTCCATTATAAATCTCAACATAGTCTATGGCCACGATTCTATCAAGTTCAAGATCCGAAAGTGTCATCGAAGGGAGGAGATCAAGCATCAAAACAACATCATTCAACCTCTGTATGCACTTTCATACTTAGGACAAGGTAATGATCTAGACATCTGAGATGAACCCTTAGTTATTTTAACTTACGTTGATTAGAATGAAAATAGAATTATAAGCAATCCGATAATGACTCCTAGGTGATTTTAAAAGAAAGCATTTTCTAAACCATTCATGAGTTTTGAAAATGTAGTTTTGAGTCACAATTCCTTTAGTGCTGAAGAGGACAAGTTTTTGCATGGTTTTATGCTTAAAAACTTGTAGGGACAGATCTATGATCGCTTGCCTTTGTAAGAGCGGTCTCTTCATGACTTAGGGAAGGAAATAGGAAAAGGCCACGGAAGGTAACGCAGGGCTCGCTCAAGAGATGCTTGCATTAGTCGGAATTGGAATGCGCTTTTCATTCCAACAACAACTACCCTATGACCGCTCTCTCACCGACTGAGTGGTCATTTACGAATTGATTCTTACCTACTAAGACTACCCTTATTCTGGACTTATAAATTAGAAGAGCCTTTTCCACATCTATGTTAAACCACTTGTGAGATTTCTAAGAGAGAAAATCATACTTCTACCTTGAGAGCTTCTACCATGACCTAGATCCCTTAGACCTTAAATGAGACCACTAGAGATTCTACCTAACCTCATAACTTGGAGAAGAAGATCAAACCCATTAGTGTGTACATACCGAGGATCCTTGGCAGGCCCATGATTACTCAAGGCTTGGATGAACCGTGCAGTGAAAAGTCCAAGTGAAGCTACACTAGATGTCAAAGAGGGCCTTTGGTAGAGAGACAACAAGGAAAGGAACATCTAACCAAAATATTGGTTGAGGTATAAGTCTCGAGTACTTGTATGTTGACTTAGTGAGTAATGGATTAGGATTTGGTGAACCAAAAAGGTTCTCTGCATCCTTTTCTGAGGAGGGTTTCCGCGTCAACATTTCACTTATGTTCTTTATTGTTTATTGTACACACCTATGATTGTTTGCACACACGCGCACTATGTGTTTGTGATTTGATTTTTTGAATATTCATCCATACATAGTTCTGAAATTGGGTTTGGGTTTTGGGGTCGACGTGATATTGATTATAAGCAAATTATTGAAGATTAATTTAATCAATCGTTATGTGTGATAAGGGTTGTGGTGACTAAATGGATTCTCACATTAATTGTTATATCTTTGTGAGACGAAATACTTGTGGTGGTTTAGGTTTTAATTGGTAATCAATTGAGGGCTAAATTAAAAAACCTATTCACACCCCACTCTAGTTATAGTGTCTTGAACTGCATGTGTATAATCGCATGGAAAGATCCACATCAGGTTCCGCCTCCCAGAATAACAAAAGAATCTACAAGGATGTAGGTGAAGTTTTCCCAAAATAAAAACCCTCATTTTAAACCCTATTTATGTAACTTTATAACCAATTATCACCGGCGATCCAGTCCAACGATTATAGAAATCACAGTTACCCACAAAACCTAATACGTAGGTGTTTGCAAAAGAACTTACTGTTGGACTTGGAGAAATTATTCAAGGTTCTATGTTGTAAAACTTGGACACCATCTGGGTGGATGATGGTCTTGGTTGAAGATGACAGAATTGTAGAATTAGTGAATGTTCGACTAGGGTGTTGGAATTGGAATCATTGCGATGAGGTTTAATAAAATGTGATGTTTTCGAATAAGCTTTGAGAACGAGAAAGAAATTAACTCATGCAGCCTCAAGAAGAATCTCCTCAATGGTGGCCTTGGTTGAGTGACCCCTAAGTATGGTGACGGCCTGTGACACACAAATTGCACCAAGGAAACAAGTAAAACTTGGTGCAAATGAAACGTCTCTGCAATAGTCGAGAAGATGGGTAACGAGGACCTAGATCTATTGGTAAGAAGAAGAAGATGGATAATATTTACTCTCAAATTTGAATTTTAAATTTTATAGGAAAAAATATATTTTCATTAAACGTAAATCACAGGGTAACTGTTTTCTGGTTAGGAAACTGAGTTAACATTAAAGACTGTTTTCAACATAAGAAGGGCATTTTAGACTTATTAAACAAATTTGAACTTAAATACTTACTAAAAAACTAAAAATAGGACTTAACACCAAATATATTTAAGTGATAGACTAAACTCATTATAAGTTCCCTAAAGATGATTGGGTCCCAATTATCCAATTATCACTTTAGATTTAGAGGTGGGTGGAGAACCCAGTTTCTTATAAAAGACAACTTGACCACGGTTAGAGACTTGTTTGTCTTTCCACCTAATCATTAGCCTTAATCTTATCTATCATATCACTAGTCTCAAGAGAGTAAAAACCACTCAAATCATGTTCTCCCTTTACTTGATTAACGATCAGTTGAGAGTCACTATAAGTGACGAGGTTTTGGGCTTCCATTTCAGCTGCCAATCTTAATCCAGAGAGGAGGGCTTCGTATTCCGCCTCATTGTTGGAAGCAGTAAAGTGAAGCTTCACTGCATACGTGAAGGGAGTACCGTCAGGGCTGATCAAGATCAGGTCTGCTCCTCCTCCTTCGCTGGTCAAGGAGCCATCTACATAGAGCTTCCAGAGTAGTAGAGAGGAGGGCTCAGAGATTACACTAGGAGCCTGGATGCTAGACTGAGCTCCTGAGAGTATATGGGCACTTGAGGAGGAAGACAGGGCGCTTGGCAAGGAGAGCTGGTCTCTAGGAGGGGAGAGCAGGGCGCTTAGAGAGGAGAGCAAGACGCCTGAAGAGGAGAGCAGGGCGCCTGGAAAGGAGAGCAGGACGCCTGGAGAGGAGAGCCGGGCGCCTAAAGAGGAGAGCATGACACCTAGAGAGGAGAGCAAGGTGCCTAGAGAGGAGGGCTGGTTTCCAGGAGGGGAGAGCAGGCGCCTGGAAAGGAGAACAGGGCGCCAGGAGAGGAGAACTGGTCTCTAGGAAGGGCCTGGGCGCCTGCCCTGTGCGCCTGGGTGCCTGCCCCATTATTGTCCTCTTCTTTTGCTGGTGTAAGCTCAGCAACAAAATCTGCTAATACTTGTACTTTGATGGCCGCCCTTGGCTGGTATTGAATGTCAAACTCTCCAAGTTCCACTGCTCACTTGAGGAGTCTCCTAGATACATCTAATTTTCCCAAGACTCTCTTTAGAGGTTGGTCTGTGATCATAACAACAGTATGACTCTGAAAGTAATGTCGCAGGCGTCTAGCTGTTGAGATGAGGGCGAGCGCTAACTTCTATAGTCCTGAATATCTAATTTCTGCTCCTCAGTATGCTCTGCTCACACAGTAGACGGGCTTTTGCACTCCATCATAGTTCCTTATGAGGACGGAGCTTACCGCAGATGAGGAAGCAAAAAGGTATAAATACAAATTTTCCCCTGGTGTGGCATGTGACAAGAGAGGAGGCTTAGCCAAATAGGCTTTGAGCCTTTGAAAGGCCTCCTCTGCTTCAGGTCCCCATTCGAACGCCTTTCGGAGAATCTTGAAGAAAGGTAAACATTTATCTGCAGACTTGAAAACAAACCTGTTAAGTGCTGCAACTCTCCCGTTAAGGCGCTGGAGCTCCTTGGTCGAAGAAGGTGACTTCATAACTAGGATGACATTGATCTTGTCGGAGTTTGCCTCTATTCCCCTCTGGTTGACCATAAAGCCAAGGAACTTTCCTGAGCCTACACCAAAGGCACACTTCTCAGGATTCAATTTCATGGTATGACTTGAGAACGTCGAAAGTTTCTTGGAGGTGGTCAATGTGGTCTGCTGCTGCAAGACTTTTTACCAGCATATCGTCCACGTACACCTCCATTGTTTTCCTGATCTGGGACTGGAACATCATGTTCACCAGTCGTTGATAAGTTGCTCCTGTGTTCTTTAACCCGAAGGGCATTACCTTGTAGCAATAGGTTCCCCTTGGGGTGATGAACGATGTCTTCTCCTGATCTGGGGGGTGCATGCTGATCTGATTATATCCAGAATACACATCCAAAAAGGACAACAATTCATGTCCTTTTGTGGCGTCAATGAGGAGGTCAATTCGCGGAAGTGGGTAGCTATCTTTTGGGCACGCCTTGTTGAGCTCAGTAAAGTCGACACAGAGGCGCCACTTCCCATTAGCTTTAGTTACCATCACCACATTGAAGAGTTACTCAGGATAGGCTACTTCTGTGGCCGCCCCATTCTCTATCAACTTTTCTACCTCCTTTTCCATTGCCTAGGCCCTTCCAGTTGAGGCACCCTTTAACTTTTGTCGAACAGGCTATGGTTGTTAACATTGAGGCGGTGCATGGCAACCTCTGGGTCGATACCCTCAAAGTTTGCATGTGACCATGCAAAAACATCCATGTTGAGCTTCAAAAAATTTTTTAGCTGGTGGACAAGATCCTCAGAAAGGGAAGAGCCGATGTAAAATTCTTGGTTCGGATATTCCTCATCTAGGACCACTGGTCTGAGCTCCTCTACTGGTTCTCCTCTTTCCAACTTGGTATCATCTCGTGGGTCAAGGACTTCCACTTGCAATGCTTCTTGCGGCTTTCTAGTCTTCATTGAGGAGATGTAGCACTCTCTTATTGTTACCTGGTCTCCTCGTACTTCTCCTACTCCACTTGGAGTTGAAAAGTGGAGAATGAGATGATAGGTGGAGGGCACAGTCCATAGGGTATTGAGGGCTGGTCGCCCAAGAATGATATTGTAGGCTGAAGGGCAATCTATCACCAGAAAGTTGACCATGACCATGGAGCTTCAGGGTGCCACTCCGGCTATGAAAGGTAATGTGATAGACCCTAGGGGATATACCTTTTCTCCTGAGAATCCAATGAGGGGCGACTTGATGGATTGCAACCTTTCTCTACCCAAGTTAAGCTTGTCATAAGCCACTGCGAACAAAATATTCGCAGAGCTGCCACTGTCCACAAGAATCCTTCGCACCTAGAAGTTAGCAACGGTCATGGTGAGCACCAGAGGGTCGTCATGGGGGTGCTGGATTCCATTCAGATCCTTGTTTAAGAAGGAAATGACCTCATTGTTACCATGCTTGGGCACCTTAGATGGGCATAATTCCTCGAGATGCCTAGCTTTTCTAGCATGAACCTTCATAGCGGAGAGGGATTTTCCTCCCCCTGAAAGCCCTCCAGAGATGGTGTGAATTTCCCTGATAGGTTGTTGGTCTTCCTGATTTCAGGGTGGTGTTGGCGCCTGTCCCCTACCGGTAACATACTGTCGTAGGTGACCCCGTTGGATGAGCTCCTCAATCTGCCTTTTGAGGTCATAGCAATCATCGGTGTCATGACCATGGTCGCGATGGAAGCGACAATACTTATTTGGGTTCCTGTAGTTTGGGGGAGACTTCATCCTCCCAAGCCACTTTATCGCGGGGTCATCCTGGATCTACAACAGGATGTGCCCAACAGTGACATTAAGGGGAGTGAAGGCCTGTCGATCTCTCTGGGGAGCAGTACCGAGCTGGTCTTTGTCAGGTACCCTCTCTGTCCTACTACTACTGCGCTTGTTATTATTCTCCTTCTTGTCATCCCTGTTTCTTTCTTTTCTTTTCTCCCCAGCTCTAGAAGACTCACCTCGCTTGGCCCTTGTAGTGTCCTTAGCATTCATATATTTCTGGGCCTTCACTAATAGTTCTGGCATGCTCTTCGGTGGACGTTTCACCATCGAGAAAAGGAAGCTTGACGATCGAAGGCCTCCAAGGAAGGCGGTCATGCTGACCTTATCATCAGGCTCCTCAACCTGAAGGACCTCCTCGTTAAAACGAGTGAGGTAGTTCCTCAGGCTCTCATCTCGTTCCTGCTTTATGCTGAGTATGTGGGTGGCAGGCTTCTGGTGGCGGCGTCTTCCAATGAAGTGTGACACAAAAGACCTGCTCAGCTCAACAAATGTGCCAATAGAGGTTGAGGAGAGTTTTGCAAACCATTGTCGAGCGGATCCCTTCAAGGTGGTTGGGAATGCTCTACACATGATCTCGTCGGGGACGTTATGCAGCTGCATCAAGGTTTTAAAAGTTTCAAGGTGGTCCAGTGGATCCTTCGTACCGTCAAAGGTCTCAACGGAAGGCATCTTGAATTTTTGAAGGAACAGGTAGTTTGCCACATCAGGTTTGAAAGGTGTCTCAGTTTGACTTACGAGGTAGTCTACTGTGTCGGGGCCCTGCGCCTTCATGGCATTGAAGACGTCACCCAGCTGATGTTGTACCTCTTTAATATTTTCATCACATTGATTGGGAGGAGATGCTCTGAAATTACCATGAAAATGGCGCTCATGCTCCATGCTTTGATTTTCACCCTCACCCTCTTGGAGAGGAGGGTCTCTACCATAGTGAGCCGGAGCAGGAGCTGGAGGAAGATCCTCATGGTGAGCCCCCCTGTGTGGGGCAGTCAAGGTGAGGAGCTCCTTGATGACCAGGGAGTGGAGCTTCCCTGGCCTAAGGTCCAAGTTGTGCTCCTCCTTGTTGCCCAAGCATTAATTGTAAAATTTGCTGGTTCTGGGCTATGAACTGTTGCATGGTCTCTAACATCTGCTGCGCATTTGGGACTGGATTGGGTGGAGGAACAACCTCCTCCTCTCGTGGTGGAATGTCTTCAGGCTGATTCATGGATCTGGTGGTGATCGCCTTTGATTCAGCAAAAAAAATGTTTAGGTGAGAATTTTGTGGTTCCCACAGACAGCGTCAAACTGATGATGTACAAATTAGCTTGCACACCACTAGTCAAGTGAGTAGTATAAAATGCAATAAAATAAGTAGAGGAAGAAAGAGAACAAGGTTTATAGTGGTTCGGTCAACAATACCTACGTCCACTTTCAATGGCTAAGTCCGCCGGGAATTTTATTAACTCCAGTGTGTTGGGAGAGTAGAGAATTACAAGAAAGAAGAGAGGAGCTTTGATTTTGTGACATGCCCCCCAAGTGTTGGGGGAGCTTACTATTTATAACCATCTGCGTAGTAATTGTATAACTAGTCTGACGGTCATAGTTGGGGTCATTTAATANGGAGCTTTGATTTTGTGAGATGCCCCCCAAGTGTTGGGGGAGCTTACAATTTATAATCATCTGCGTAGTAATTGTATAACTAGTCTGACGGTCATAGTTGGGGTCATTTAATAATAATTAAATCNAATTGTATAACTAGTCTGACGGTCATAGTTGGGGTCATTTAATAATAATTAAATCTCTTGGCGACTTCTCCTCTCCTCGACCTCTCCTCTCCTCAACCGGCAAGGATGTGGGAGGTTGATTCTCTCCAAGCTACAAGGATAACCTCTCCTCTCCTCACCTGATGCTTTCTTGGTGGTGTAACTCCCTGATGGGCTTGATTGGGCCTGCTAGATTTTTATAGATTTGGACTCTTGGAATCGGGTCATTAATTTAGATCGGGCTTATAATATGAGTTGAGCCCTCGGGCTTGACCCATCAATCTTCAATGTGATCCGGCATTGCAAATTGATTTGGGGATTGTATAGAATTGGTCTCAATCTTTGTATCTCCCAGAAACTCAATATTGATTTAGCCTCCTCCTCCTCTTCCTTTTGCCTGGTCCTTTCCCATCTTACCTTTGCATTTGTCAGCCTGCTTGGGTTGTGCTTTGCACGTGGTTGTACTTATTACGTAAAGTGTCCAAAATTTTAGTTGTGACATATATAAAGAAAAACAAAAAGAGAAAATAGCAAAGTCAGCTCTAGACCTAATAACTACGTGCATGCGCCGGAAATTAGGCATGAAATCAATCCGTAATTAGATATTTAGGTTCAACTTGAAGGAGTTCGAGTGACAAACATGTGGACAAGGGCAAACCAAACAAAGACAACATGACACCTAAGAAACAGGGATAATAATGTGGGTGTCGTATTCTATACAAAGATACCATAAATTTTGAGAATATAGGACATAAGTACATCAACATGACTAATTAAAATAATATTATATATTTTTAAATAATATATTAAAAACAAAATATATTTTATAACAATATTACTAATAAGACCAAGCACATATTAATTTTTTGGTTTATATTAAAATAGATCAAAATAAACATCCATAATTTTCATCAAACATCATCACACCTATTAATATTTGTAGTTTATAAGTTACATAATAGAAAAAAATGCACACACAAAAAAACTAAAAATCATACTCATCGTAATAGTTAACAATCGATTTTTTTTAATAAAAAAAAATCTTGTTTGTGTCATTCTCGTACCCTAGTTGTGTCCTATTCACAATCGACTTATCAATTCATTAATNTCACACCTATTAATATTTGTAGTTTATAAGTTACATAATAGAAAAAAATGCACACACAAAAAAACTAAAAATCATACTCATCATAATAGTTAACAATCGATTTTTTTTAATAAAAAAAAAATCTTGTTTGTGTCATTCTCGTACCCTAGTTGTGTCCTATTCACAATCGACTTATCAATTCATTAATTAGGATATTTCTCACTATGTCGGACACATGTCTAGCCTTGTCCAATGCATGTCCATGTCAGACACGTATGATATTGTCACAACTCCCTCTATCAAGTATCCGTGCTTCGTAGAATGACACAAACCAATTATACATGATTAAAAACAGATCAGTATTAAACCAATTTTAACATAACACAACTTATTGATAGCATATTCAACTCCCACAAAAATAATGCTTTTTTAGTGTTCAAATATTTCCTTAAAAAAAAAAATTCCCTTTGAANGTATGATATTGTCACAACTCCCTCTATCAAGTATCCGTGCTTCGTAGAATGACACGAACCAATTATACATGATTAAAAACAGATCAGTATTAAACCAATTTTAACATAACACAACTTATTGATAGCATATTCAACTCCCACAAAAATAATGCTTTTTTAGTGTTCAAATATTTCCTTAAAAAAAAAAATTCCCTTTGAACTTTTGCTTTTTGGAAGCATATTCTGATTACTGTTACAGTCAACACAAAAGTAGAGAAGGAAAAAAAAAGTAAGGCTTCTCTGATTCATTGATGTAAAAAGTATATCAAATTAAACATATAGCATATCAATTCCAGGGTATTAATTATCCGTAATTAAATAAAGTTTCTTTATCCTCCTGTAAGAGCAATAGAGGAAAAAATAATCTTGTCACAACATATTGCATCCTCTCTTCAGCTTTTTACATTTGAACTTGTTTTCTGGTGCTTGAGACTGGCTTCAGACCATGTTTCAATGCAGCTTTCCATACTAGGTCGATTCTGTCGACGTCGATAGCCCCTACTTCATGGTGAGTCCAACCTTCTAAGGAATGAAGCACCCCACCTGCATGGCAAGCATGGACTACTCCTCTGTCCATTGTATACTGATCAAAGATGCCCCATGCAAAAAAAGAAAAAACATATAGCAAAATAATAATAAGTGAAATAAGTTAGCGTGTTTAATTGAAACAACTATGCAATATTGTTATTAAATTTCCTATATGGTGCATTTATTGAAAATATCATGTGATTTTCTTTAATAAATTTTTAATCCAGGATTTTGCAATTAGTGTCATCGCGCAGAAAATTTCTCTTTGAAGCCTTTGAAATCATGTTACCTACGTGTTCATCTTATTTGTATTTTTCTTTTTAGTTTGTTGTGGTTTTTACAACACCTCTCTTGCGATGAAACTCCTATTCGCAATTTAACTCCGTACATTGTTTTGTGATGGAATTCCTAATCATAATAAATCTCTCACCCTAGTCTGCATTCTCGTTTACCATCTTCTATTGTACCATGCATTGCAAGCTTCAACGCTAGTTATGCACTATGTTATTGTCTCAATACGTCCCCACGAGGGCACATGCAATACAAGTGCTTCAAATGCTTGTAACCGACAAAACACACACGCCTTCAGGTCTCTCTCTTAACTACTCATAGTCATACACCTCACATTTTCTATCTGTTGAGGAAATAGTTAAGTGTGGGAGAATTATCTCACTCATTTTGTGTGGCTTAATCAGGCGTGTGCCATCTCTCCCCCTTTTTAGTGAGCCACTCATCACTTCTCTAGTGTGTTGTGTTGTTTCAACAGAAAGAACGAACTCTGCTAAAATGGACAGCTTGTTTTCTTAAAAAAGATAAAGATAAAGATAGAGGGTGTGTTTATAGAACAAAAAGAGTATGCAAAAAGAATAAAAATGGAGAAATGTTCTCTATATGCACGAGCAAACACAAAAAGATGAAAACACAAAACAATGCTACATTGATCAATTTTTTTACTAACTTTTTCTAATCAAATCTCCTTGAACCATCCGATTTGGGGATCCCACTAACATCTAATCGTCATGGTTATGTTACATCACTCCATCAAAAAAAAAAAACCTTGATAAAAAGATTGAAAATGGCATAAAATTTTGGGCGAACATATTAATGTTGGATTTCTTAGACGATGAAGGCTTACCTCACAGCATCCAAGCCCTTCTACATCATCAGGTAACCTCATGGCTGCAAGATCACCATAAGTGCAGTCTCTTCTGAACGCAAAAATGGGTGGAACCACAAACTGATGAAAATGTGTTCCACTTGGTGCCCAACTCTGCTCTCTTGGCGTGATCCACTTACCAACTATCCATGTCTACAGGGATTCATACAGGTCGAGGTCAAAAATGGGGGGAAAATAATTTCTGTAAGCTACTGGTTAAACTTGTATGTAAAATTACTAAATTCAGGTATTCGAGTTTAATATTTACCCAACCCATTAGTATACCTGTGTTAGGTCAGGGATCATGTGCAGTACTGCAACGGTATTGTTCCCTTAGTCAACGTTGTTTTGAACCTGAAATGACTTCATTTCATGTGCAAAACAGCGTCGTTTAAGGGAATCAGTTCATGTGTAAAATGACTTGGTTGAAGGGAACAACAGAGGACCATACATTTTAGCGGATCGTATCATTTTCCAATTTGTGTTGACAACTCGTCAGTTTTATCTTGCTCGTTTTATGTTGGATTTCTATTGTGCTAATTTGTCGTGTCAAAAATTATCGCCCTTTATAGATATTCAATACAGCTATATTTCCATCATGTACAACATGTTTCTATTGTTTTTTCCTTTCATCTTTGTAAGTTATGCAGCAATATTAATTTACATCTACCGTCATTAATAATTTTCAACCACCAAGTAAACTAATTTTTGCTAGTACNGTCGTATCATTTTCCAATTTGTGTTGACAACTCGTCAGTTTTATCTTGCTCGTTTTATGTTGGATTTCTATTGTGCTAACTTGTCGTGTCAAAAATTATCGCCCTTTATAGATATTCAATACAGCTGTATTTCCATCATGTACAACATGTTTTTATTGTTTTTTCCTTTCATCTTTGTAAGTTATGCAGCAATATTAATGTACATCTACCGTCATTAATAATTTTCAACCACCAAGTAAACTAATTTTTGCTAGTACAATCCTGAAATGTACCCTCCTCTAATAATTAAACATGAATGCCAGCATGACTTGTTTTCTGTCAAAATATTAGAACAGCTCTGATGAAGAAGGTATAAATATATACCTTACAGTTTTTGGCTGCTTGATACTTTGTCACTTGGACTAGGTACTTCNCTGAAGAAAGTATACATATATACCTTACAGTTTTTGGCTGCTTGATACTTTGTCACTTGGACTAGGTACTTCTGATAATCAGTCGGGGCTTCTTTTTGAATCTTCAGAAATCTCTCTGTAGATAGAGTCAGCATCTGCAGTGTCAAACAACCGCTTAAAATCATTNTCTGATAATCAGTCGGGGCTTCTTTTTGAATCTTCAGAAATCTCTCTGTAGATAGAGTCAGCATCTGCAGTGTCAAACAACCGCTTAAAATCATTGTAATACACATTGCAGCTTAAGATCTTTAACATAAACAATTGTATGATAAACTGTTTGTATAGTGTCAAGATATCCAACAAGCTTTGAGATATGCTACAAGCTATAGTCATATTTGTGGGGTGAAAGTATATAGGAGAGCGCTTGTCTAAATTTTTGAAAGGGTGAATGACATCTTGTCGTCTGAGAAATTTTAAAACTTTTATTTCATCATTATAATTAAAAGTCTCACATTACACCTTATATTTCTTTGAAAAGTAGCAATATGCCTCAATCAGTGAATGACTTTTGATTTTGTGTTTACTGACATTCCACATGCCAAACACACANGCAATATGCCTCAATCAGTGAATGACTTTTGATTTTGTGTTTACTGACATTCCACATGCCAAACACACAAACAAAATTAATTATTTTCTTTTTAGGACAAAGTGACAATCTTTTAGTGGACAAANGATTTTGTGTTTACTGACATTCCACATGCCAAACACACAAACAAAATTAATTATTTTCTTTTTAGGACAAAGTGACAATCTTTTAGTGGACAAAGTGACATTGTGATATATTTTTTTTTTGGAAAATAGACATTGTGATATACTAACAAGCGGAAAACAAAATGATTTCTAGTGATTGAGGCATATTCCCATAATTTTGAGAAATTAAAGGTTTGACATGAGATTTTTTTATCTTTGAGCAAAGCAAAATATTAAAATCTTCGAGAGCCAAAATACCATTAACTATTATTGAAAAAATCCTTATACAAAGTAGATTTGGATTACGCTAAAATTCTGAGTCTCAATTTTTCTTAATACTATATCACCTATCGTAAATTAGAGTGAGACATTGTATTCAAGCGGATAACACCATCAATGATCTACCATTCACAAAAATTAAGAGAAAAATTATCGAATAGAATCAAAATTAATAGTGTGATAACGGATGAAGATAACTGCCCTTAGGCTTTATCTCTAAATCAATTTTCAAANGCAATATGCCTCAATCAGTGAATGACTTTTGATTTTGTGTTTACTGACATTCCACGTGCCAAACACGCAAACAAAATTAATTATTTTCTTTTTAGGACAAAGTGACAATCTTTTAGTGGACATAGTGACATTGTGATATATTTTTTTTTTGGAAAATAGACATTGTGATATACTAACAAGCGGAAAACAAAATGATTTCTAGTGATTGAGGCATATTCCCATAATTTTGAGAAATANAGACATTGTGATATACTAACAAGCGGAAAACAAAATGATTTCTAGTGATTGAGGCATATTCCCATAATTTTGAGAAATTAAAGGTTTGACATGAGATTTTTTTATCTTTGAGCAAAGCAAAATATTAAAATCTTCGAGAGCCAAAATACCATTAACTATTATTGAAAAAATCCTTATACAAAGTAGATTTGGATTCCGCTAAAATTCTGAGTCTCAATTTTTCTTAATACTATATCACCTATCGTAAATTAGAGTGAGACATTGTATTCAAGCGGATAACACCCTCAATGACCTACCATTCACAAAAATTAAGAGAAAAATTATCGAATAGAATCAAAATTAATAGCGTGATAACGGATGAAGATAACTGCCCTTAGGCTTTATCTCTAAATCAATTTTCAAAGCCCAAACTTATCTAGGATTAAAACGTTAATCACGAGATATTAATAAAATCACTATGATTTATATTAAGATGATAATTGAACTATAACATAAGACTTTCAAAAAAAAAAAAACAGTACAACATACCAGGACTCGTACTCTTCGTCTACAAAGGTATAGGGCAATGGCTCTTCCAAGCTTAGACGTAGCTCCTGTTAAAAAGACCTCTCCAATATCTTGATGGATCTCACTTAGGATTACGGCAGCGGTCAAAGTGTTGCCATGGACAACCCTAACTTTAAGGTTTTCATGCTTATTCACGAAAAGGGTTCCTCCTCCATTAAGCGCTTCATTCTACATTAGGTCGAACAAAGAAAATATAATTAGTAGTTGATTTGAAGTTCAAATCCAATATGAGAGAACAGATTTGAATATGTAACATACTTCATTTTCATAATTCAGATCCAATGGTCATATGGATTGACACGAGTATGTTGTCTCAACTTACTTTGGAAGCCCAAACCATGGCCTCTAAGAATTTCATCTAATCCTATTCCAGGTGCATTAAAAAATAAACAAAGAAAAAAAGTGTGAGATTGTCCCCTTCCCATGTTACGTCTGTTAAGAAATATAGGGTTATTGGTTATTTTGTNAAAACCAAGAAAAAAAGTGTGAAATTGTCCCCTTCCCATGTTACGTCTGTTAAGAAATATAGGGTTATTGGTTATTTTGTTTATTAAGGGTAGAATAGTCCTTTACTTTCTCTTTGTTTAGCCTATATATAGTCTTTTTGTATTTAGGTTAAATAACTTTTTTGTGTTCAATTGAATTATGCAGTATCAATAAAACCCTAGCCTCCTCTTTTCTTATCTCTTATATTTCTCTTTTATTAGATTGTTTAACAACNCTCTGTGTTCAATTGAATTATGCAATATCAATAAAACTCTAGCCTCCTCTTTTCTTATCTTTTGTATATCTCTTTTATTAGATTGTTTAACAACTTCTAATGTGAAGGTCCCATATCACATAAATNATATTTCTCTTTTATTAGATTGTTTAACAACTTCTAATGTGAAGGTCCCATATCACATAAATGCTTGTTAATGAACATGGCTGGTCTGAGAAGCCCTTGCATGCAACTGTAAATGAGCCACACCCTACCACACATCCAACTATATGAGCATTAATGCCTCCAAATTTCCAGCCACCATAGCTATACGGTCAAATTTTGAATTTAGCTATGGGCAAGGATACCTAGCCTACCACAAGGAAACTTTAAAACTAGTTAAAGCAAAATTAAGGATTTTAGGAAGACCCACTCCTTATATATGGTAGATCGTCCGCTATGAATTTAAGGAAGACTCATTACTTATAAATGGGTTCTACACTAATATGTATAGTGGCTGATCTATCATTAAAAAAAAATGAGAAAACTGGGTACTCTGGTGAATTTGGATTCCAAAACTACCAAGCCTACCATAAGGAGGCCAGCTTTCTTTTGTAAATAGATATAAGCCTAGCATGTGGGAAATGTTTCAACTTTAACTGCAATGTCATCTAACTATGGTTAGAATCTAACAAATATTTTGGCCCCAGAGAGAGAAAGAGAGACCTTATTCAAAGCAGCAAGGCTAATGACTTTAACTCCCAACCTATCAGCCCGAAGAATTGCCTCTTCTATTTGGTTATTTATGCCCTCAGCAGCAAATGGCAAGAAATACTGCAAATGAAGAAAAAATAATTTTCACAATTTATTAGCATTTTGTGAAATAAATAAGTTTATTTGGAAAAATAAAGACATTACAATATCAACCACTTCATCGACAATTACAAACCTGAAAACCATGCCGAGGAACAATCCAAGTCTGGTGCAACCGACCCCTAAGGTTATAGAATGAGATCGAGAAGGTCTTAGCCTTTGCCCACATCACCAGCATCACCACAAAAGCTATTGGCCATAAAGGCACCATGAAAAGTCTGGTAGTGAATGGCATCGAGGCGATCGATCGGAAAACAAAGGGGACGTGCATGGAGGATGTAATGTCCACCACATGGGCCAGGAACACAAAATCTGGTACCCTCCCAATTTCACCTGCATTATTGAGAATTAGACTCCCGTTTTCTTTCCATGTTCATAGCATTGAGGTATGTTCAACAGGGCCTAATGAAATAGCAAAATGGAAATGAGGTAGAAGAGTGTCAAAAAAATAAATTTGGGGAATTTCATTGATAAAAATGGCATTATATGACTAATCCAATTATTCTGCTATCGAATTATTTTTTTTTTTATCACGTAGTGGCATGATTTTTCAAAATCCCTCCTACTATCCATTATTAATAACCCAAGGAGAAGACAAGTTGGTGTTGGAGATACGGATTTATTTTAATAATTGCTTGATGCTTGGGAGACAGGCAATTGTATATGTCCGAAAGATTAACCGGGTGCTTAAAAATTTGAAAATTCCCTAGTTTATTAAAAAAGAAAAAAAAAATCACCACTATTGATGTGACTTGTGTGTTACCTGAACTTAGACTTATCTTCCTGTGTAGCTCCCATGATTTGCTATTGAGGGTGTTTCCCAATGCATCGTAAAGGGGCATGAAAAGGCAATAATTGGAACCCATCTCTCTGTGGTGTAGGCTGTGGTATCTGCAATGGCACAACAGACAACACCAAAACAATTAAGAATTTCAAAAAAGAAACATTTGGAAGGCACCATATGCCTCACAGCAGCAGGTACTCCATTTGGAAATTTAAGTTTTGGGTTAACAACGTATCCTCTCACAATATGTTTTTTTAATATTTTAAGTAAGAACATTCAAAATCAAAAAGATGTTTGAAAATTATTTTGCGAATATGGTCGATACGTATCTTAATAGTTGTTACATACATATACGTATATGGATATATGTATTGCTATACAAGCAATGCTATTAAAATATAACTTAAGAACATAATAAGGAAATATAATGCATTATGACCAATGAATGATAGTGAAATTTATTTAATGCTACAATGAGTCATATCATTAAATGCATTCTACTATCAATTCATTTGTCACAATGATTTTTAAACCCAAATAACATTACTCATCCCCAAATTATGTCCAAATAGCATTAGCGATTGCTAAACATGTCATTAAATTTCAAAAAATGAAACAAATATACATAAGAAACAACCGAAACAATAGGTATTGTTTGAAATAAAGTTAATAGCATTCTTGATCCTTAAAATATGCATTTTTTTTAGTCTAGTAATCGTTGTATCAAATTTTTCAATTTAATCCCTAAAATATTTAATCTGTGTCAATTTGATTTTTAATCAGACAATCCGTCAAGTTNTTTGTCAATTTAATCCCTAAAATATTTAATCTGTGTCAATTTGATTTTTAATCAGACAATCCGTCAAATTTTTTTTGAAGGAATTGACCACATGTCATTTTTTTAAACTGTATCACGTGTTTAACAAGTGATTATTCCATCAAAATTTTAACGTTCTAAATATATAGGGATCAAAATAACACGAATTAAATAATTTAGAACTTTAATTAATAAAATTGATATAATTAGGACTAAACTGAGTAAGGACCAAAGATATTATTAAAATTTTTGAAATATCATTTCTCAAAAAGTTTCCAAACTGGGAATACGAGAGATGNGTAAGGACCAAAGATATTATTAAAATTTTTGAAATATCATTTCTCAAAAAGTTTCCAAACTGGGAATACGAGAGATGCAAAAGGACTGCGCTGGGAGAGCAGCTAATGCATGATAAGATACCTATAAGGCAATTAATGACTTCTCTCCAATCCCAGTTACCTTCATTTATCTCTTCAATCATTCACCCACCACTATTTTCAGACCCACATAAATGTGACAAGTCATTCTCAAAACTATATTTTAATTGTCAAGTGTCTTACAATTATACAGTGACAGGATCTCCCCTCACAAAATCCTTTTTGTTTTTGATTTCTCGCCCACTTCCATAAAGATTTGTGCATAGAGTTTGCTCTTCCTATGCCTAATTCCTAGATCCGTCTTTCGCTTACTAAATATAAGATGACATTCCACCATGTTACCATCAAACCCTAATATTAACATACATAGATTTGAATGATGTATTGATTGTATATGTGTATGTAAATGCCTATGTATGCATGTAATCACTTACGTTGGGGTGTAGATAAGATATCGCAATAGGGGAAAGATCTCAAAAATCTGATGAGGAATAATTTCAACGTTGCAGTGGCCCAAACATCTTAGTAAATCAAAGAGCAGCACATAACAGTAGATCATACTTATTGATCCACATCCAATCAGACAAGTCCCCAGTATTGGAATCCAAGTCACTGCAGCTAATACAACATGGTCCAACAAAGTGGAATTTCCAGCTGCGACAGCACATAAAAAAAGGGACAGGTGAGATATAAAGATACACCCGGCCAGCACACATTGATTGAGATTCCCTCCAATATGCTTATTTCGGTCTCCTTCAATAGAAGGTTGCACATTTTTATCGATCTATTAGAGCGCCAAGAAATAGCTTCTCGACATGCACGGTAAGNTCCTTCAATAGAAGGTTGCACATTTTTATCGATCTATTAGAGCGCCAAGAAATAGTTTCTCGACATGCACGGTAAGATTGTGGACATCCAACCATTTTCAAATTCCATAATAGTAGGAGCCTTATTTCCTGGCCGCCCTTTAGTCCTCAGTCATTCATGGTGGACAATCAATATTAGAGTAAAATTCAAAAAAATGTATATTTCAAGATCTCAACTGAAGTAAGACACACAATTCAAATAGAATTCAAAAAATTGTAATCCATGAGTAAGTCTCATCAACTTTTTTAGTGAGATCCATTCATTCAAAAAATAATATGCATGTGTATTACAATTTTTGAGTTCTATTTGAATTTTATAACATCTTTGGCTGGCACACACTACAATAATTATGATTTGAATGACTGCAGGCATGGGAGGACAGAAAATTAAATTGAGCATACGGATTTTAATTGTCTTACCAGTAAAGGGCTGAGGAACAGGTGATGAATGGTGGAGTGAATGGTAATGGGTAAAAAGATAGCTTCCATGAAAACATTTATGAGCCCAATAGTATAGGGGCTCTGAAACCAAAACGTGAAGTATAATAATGGCAATGAAGCCTCTTGTGCTCCACACAGGAAGATTGGCAGGGATTGGGAACATGTAGAAGGCCAAAGTAGCAATCAGAGCTTGAAGAATCAGGAAATTATCCCTGGAAAATAAAAACCAATGTAACATAAATTTTAATAAAAATAAAGAGAATCATCATCCAAAATATCAGTCGATATAGATACAGCTGGACCAAGCCATTTTCGTCTTGTCATTCCATTATAGTTCCACGTTTCGTATAAATCATGAGTTTTATACGATTTGGACGAACCATCCAAAACTTCTCGAGTCCTCATCTTTGAATCGACCGATATTACTATGTCATAAGGTTAACTACGTGGGATTTACATCCCACGGAGTTAATTCTCATTTCAAGAGGTAATTCTCATGCACCAGTCTCTCAACACGTGCAACGAGTGCAATGGCCAATCAGGACTCACATAATTGACAAGGAGTCCAACCCACATCCAAAACCTGGATACAGTTACTACAGTCAATAAAGGCCCATCTCTCTTCATTCGTGTTTAATTTGATCTTCTATCTAGTGTCTCACGTGTATCACCCAATACCATTCCGAGACATTGCAACCAATGCATCTCGGTGTCTCCAAGGTTAGGCGATTTTGGATCATGAAATTTATAAATTTCAATATTGAAAGTTAAAAAAAAAAAAAAAAAGGGAACACTATATAGAGGAACCTACCAATCCCATTCTTGGTCAATCTGCTTGAAATCGACACCCTGTTGAAGAATCCGGCGATTTCGGGTAAGGAAGAGCATGTTACTGAAAGAGGTGCATAATTGATAGATAAAACCTCTAAGTGCACATAAAATGAGAACATGTAGACACCAAGTTTCAGTCATTGAATTGTCTTGAAGTCTTGAAAACAAGACTTTTCCAAGGAAAGGCCCATAGAGTAGATACTGTTCCAAACACAAAAACAATTGACAGTCAAAATCCAAAAGAAAACTTGTAAAAATGAGAGAGAAAATTGTGGGTCAGTTCATATAGAGACCACACAGAAACATGTAATTAACAACAGAAAAAGCAAGAATATATATGGGTGGACCATAGCTTCTGTATCTGTACCTTGAAGGCACCCAAGTTTTCCCATGGCCAAGCTGATAAGGGAGCAACCATTTTCTGCTCTCTTTTTTTTCTCTCTCCTCTTATTCTGTTCTTTCTCGGTAACCCTGCGAGAAAATTGAAATGAACAAAAAAAATATATAGTTTTACAGATACAACAAACTCTTCCCAGATAATAGCAGCTGGGAAAGAAAGAGGTAGTTTGTTGGGTAGTCCAGCCTCTCTCTCTCTCTCTCTCTCTCGGGAGTTTGTTGGGTAGTCAAGCTACTCTCTCTCTCTCTAACTTTCTTTCTATCTCTTAGAGGTCACCACAACTTGGACCTGTAATTCCCACTCCAATGGCATACTTTTATAGCTGGAAACGATTTGCTGGATCTATCATACAAAAAACAGTTGGAACTCTTAATCAGTCTCCATCTATATAAATCTCAAAAAGTCGTCAATCATGGCCCGAAGGCTTACACGAGATCAACGCGTCCTCATTTTGTACCGTTGATGTGGCACAGCTGTACTGATGGTGAATCGGTCTTTTTTTATTTTTGTTTCAAACGATAGGATCTCCTTTTCAATTTTCAATCTGATTAAAGACAACCGATCTTTCTAACAACATATTGTGCCAATAGTTGCCAATGTACACAAGTTTGTGTATGTAGTTGGGGTAGAAAATAGGGGGGCTGGACATAGCCTGTTTACCTAAATTTAAATTTTTGATATTTGAGATGTATGTTAGATTTGAGTTGCGTTATTTTAAATTTATATTATGTTTGTATAAATCATGAATAAAAAAGCATGAATCCATGAGAATCCATTATACATTGCTCTATATAAATTTAAAAATTCATTTGATGCATATCTTACTAAATCATATACAAATTTCACACAATCCTAGATTGTGGTGTTGAAAAAATAAAACAATCTTTTTTTTTTCATATAATATCGTGTATATTTTATATTAATTTAACTCATTTATTATATATCATTTTCGACTTAATACCACCATGAATTTAATTCTTGAGACAAGTGTTCAAGTGTTGTAGAATTTTAAGGGTTTAAATCCTTTCTATTGTTTTTTTTTTTCAATTTTTTTCTTAATGAATCATGCACCGTGTATTGCTGGTGAATCTAACTTAAATACAATTGATCTGATTTAAATTCACAATAAAAGATTTATCAAAAAAAAAATCTATTGAAAAGGATGTCATTTTAAAAAACCACCGTCCCTTGAGGTAAGGTAATTTATGAAGGCTCGTTGTTGGTTGAGGGATTTGCTCACAAGGAATAGAGTGTAATAAATTGTTGTCCTTTGAAAGATACAAAACATGAATGAAGTCAAATTAGCTTGCCAATGCCTGGTTATTGACAGGGAAAAAACAGGTACATGCCTCAACAATTCTTAAAAAGTGATCTTTGGACTCTTGTCAAATATCGCTTCCTAGAACTACATCTGTACGTACCCACCGCCCTAACCTACCCCTGGCCGTCCCTCCATTCCACCCTGTAGTAGTCTCGGATGCGTGTATATATATGTTTTAAATATTGTATTAAATCAGATCTACTTTACTAAAAATATGATCCATTTTAAAAACATGGTGAGACTTTAAAATATGATCCATTTTAAAAACATCATACACAAATCCACTTTGCTAATAATTTAGGTAGTATTGTGAGAAGCAAATAATCATTATTCAAGGTCATAGCAATCCCCATAACCCAGCAAAACAATGCAAGAACTTTAACTAATAGCTGCAAATACGCCTCCCACCTATAATATTCACCACCACTCATCCTTCCTCTTCTCATTGACATAAAACAAAAAAAAAAAAAATTAACATTCACATTGCTTCACTTTTCTAGAATTTTTTTGTAACAAATTGTATTAACGAAAATTCTTTTATTTTGTTTTTCAAGTCGAAGAAATAAGCTATTTTCGAAGTGGTAGTTGGTCAAATGGTTCAAGAGAATATAAACAAAATGTTCAATAGCAGTCATAGTGGCTACGTAAGAGCTCAAAGTATAACCAAGAACTTTTGAAATTGGTAATTAAAACTCTTGATTGAATCACACCGGGCAAGATATACAAAATTAATGAAGCATCTACACTACAGATAAAGAAATTTCTTTAAAAAACTGAAAATTCCAAGATCAAAAAGTCAGAATGTTGCAAGTATACATGAACCTTTTGATTTTCTTTCATAAAAGCTTTCTCAAAAAAACATTGACTAAATGAACAATGCAAAACAAAATATTTCAAATCTATACAAATAATTTTACCTTCATACTCTATTGCTCATATGCTAAAATGATTTCCATTTTGGCATCTTTGTAACACAAAAAATGTAACCCAAAAAATAATTAATTAGAAAAAATATGAATTCTCCATCAATTTTACATACCTACAATTGGACTCAGGAATCAAAACTCCGATTTTTATTTAAAAAAAAATCAGATATTCCAACTTTTCTGTCCTAATTTTGCCTCTATTGAACCTAGGCATCAGCCCCATTCATCACATTGAACCTAGAATATCCCAAAAAATCAGCTATCTTCCCACCAAATCCTCCATTTTCTGCATCATTTGAGTGATTGAAGGAGATATACTTCGAAAGTGATTCTTTATTATCTTCCAACAGTTTCCCACAGGTGCTTTGTTACCAAAATTCATAACACCTATGATGCNTTTTCAAGTCGAAGAAATAAGCTATTTTCGAAGTGGTAGTTGGTCAAATGGTTCAAGAGAATATAAACAAAATGTTCAATAGCAGTCATAGTGGCTACGTAAGAGCTCAAAGTATAACCAAGAACTTTTGAAATTGGTAATTAAAACTCTTGATTGAATCACACCGGGCAAGATATACAAAATTAATGAAGCATCTACACTACAGATAAAGAAATTTCTTTAAAAAAATGCAAATTCCAAGATCAAAAAGTCAGAATGTTGCAAGTATACATGAACCTTTTGATTTTCTTTCATGAAAGCTTTCTCAAAAAAACATTGACTAAATGAACAATGCAAAACAAAATATTTCAAATCTATACAAATAATTTTACCTTCATACTCTATTGCTCATATGCTAAAATGATTTCCATTTTGGCATCTTTGTAACACAAAAAATGTAACCCAAAAAATAATTAATTAGAAAAAATATGAATTCTCCATCAATTTTACATACCTACAATTGGACTCAGGAATCAAAACTCCGATTTTTATTTAAAAAAAAATCAGATATTCCAACTTTTCTGTCCTAATTTTGCCTCTATTGAACCTAGGCATCAGCCCCATTCATCACATTGACGGCCATCTTCCCACCAAATCAGCCCCATTCATCACATTGAACCTAGAATATCCCAAAAAATCAGCTATCTTCCCACCAAATCCTCCATTTTCTACATCATTTGAGTGATTGAAGGAGATATACTTCGAAAGTGATTCTTTATTATCTTCCAACAGTTTCCCACAGGTGCTTTGTTACCAAAATTCATAACACCTATGATGCTTTTTAAGAGATATTTTGTGGGACTCCTTTGTTACCAAATCCTCCAAACTCCTAAGTTTTGAGTTAACCCTATTGTTTGATGTCTTAACCAAGAATCCTAATGTGTTTGACTTGCACTTTTGGATGACAGAAAACAATTTCACCTCCTTATCAATATTGACAACAAGCTTCCTCTCCCCCAAAGTCATCAACTCTCTTCACCCCTAATTATCATCAGAGACAATCTCATCCAATATGGACTTCATTTCAACTTTAAACATCTACATCATATATGAACTATTAAGTTAGTGGTGCTTCAGTTCTACTTGGAACGATAAAATTATATGACATTGAAGGTATATACCCGTCATCCATTATCATGGTCTAATGGAATCGTAGCATCCATAAGCATATGAAAAAAAAATATGATTATTAAAAGTAATTCAAACATAAAACAAACATCTTATTGCATATGAGGATAAATAACATAAAAGGGTCAAAGATCATACCTTACGAAGAGCTGCACCAATAGTCTTATCAATTGTCGAAATGTAATTAACAAAATCCCATATTACTACAAACATGTGCATACCAAGGAAAATCACAGAGATATAAAATATAAAAAGCTCAATTTTATACAGTATTAACAAATGCATCGAGTAGACACACAAATATACATCGAAGAGTGAAATGAATTGCGGAGAAACTATCCAAAGAAGAGACAAGAGACAAAGAGAAGTAGTTTCATACCACACCATGAAGATGCAAACTAAAAATTTCTCACAAAAATGCTTCCTGGTCACATTTTATTGCTATATAGGAACCTATTAGCCAAGACAATAATAAAATTAAACACATTGAACAACCACATCACACAACACTCCATCAAAGATATATATATATATATAAATTAGCCACCTTGAAATTTTTTTATGCCATATGCACGAAACACACTCATGATTGACGATGGTCGAAGGGACTAGGAGGAGCAAAAAAATTAACAAACTCAAAATTAACAACCTTGAGAACCCTACCAATTTCTGAGAGGAGGGAGAAAAACTTATCTGCCCATGAAAAAAAACGGTGGCAGCGGGAAGAAACTTAGATAAACCACCAATTTGGAGTACCAAAAAATCAAAAACTTTATCTGTAGCAACATTTCATTGAAAACATGGTATTTGCGGGCTGTGTGGTGGGGAAAATTGGTGGCTGTGGGTGACAGTTGGTGGCTCGATTGATGTTGGTGTCAGCTTGGCAACTTATCGAATAATTGGTATATAGGGAGCTTTGGAGTGTGGTTAGAATGGCTTGCTGAGAGAGAGAGAAAGATATGAAATGGGTTAAAGAGAGTTGAAACAATTCCCATAGCTACCCAAAATTGGAATAGGTGCTAGCAATGGCGGTGGTTGTGCAACAATGTAGAAAGATGGAGATACCCAACGTGGGCGGGCTGACCGCGTCACATGTGGGTGTCATTGGGGGTCCTGTGCTATGGAGGTATGTGTTTGCTATGTTTTGTGAAGGAGAATGTAGTTTTTTTTTTTGTGGAAAACAGAGAGGAAAGGAAAGAGCCGGAAAAATACTTGGAGGTTGTGCAATGGTGGTGATAGCGGTGGTATGTAGAGACTGATAGTGGTGGTATGTAAAGGCGGTTGTGGCGGTGGTATGTAAAGGCTGTGGCGGTGGCGTGAAAAGGTCTAACGGAGAGAGACAGACGTATTTGAAGGGCAAGGAGAGAGAGACCTATGTTTGTGTGAGAGAGTGTGGGTGTTCGAGTTATAAACGAAATCAAACTATTAGCCCAAGATTAGATTAATTAGGATCGTCAGATGAAAAGCTTGAAAAAGATTTGAGTTACAAAAAACTCAAGATAAATTTTTCTAGCTACTTTATTTTATATATATATCTATATAATAAAATAGAGTTAAGTTTAAATTTTAAAGACAAAAAGAGATCTAAATTGTTTTGAGACAAATCATAAATATATCCAACGGACAACATAATCTAAGTATAAAAGACAGTTCAGATCATCTCAAAAATTTTGATCTAACGGTATACATTNTGTAGAGACTGATAGTGGTGGTATGTAAAGGCGGTTGTGGCGGTGGTATGTAAAGGTTGTGGCGGTGGCGTGAAAAGGTCTAACAGAGAGAGACAGACGTATTTGAAGGGCAAGGAGAGAGAGACCTATGTTTGTGTGAGAGAGTGTGGGTGTTAGAGTTATAAACGAAATCAAATATTAGCCCAAGATTAGATTAATTAGGATCGTCAGATGAAAAGCTTGAAAAAGATTTGACTTACAAAAAACTCAAGATAAATTTTTCTAGCTACTTTATTTTATATATATATCTATATAATAAAATAAAGTTAAGTTTAAATTTTAAAGACAAAAAGAGATCTAAATTGTTTTGAGACAAATCATAAATATATCCAACGGACAACATAACTTAAGTATAAAAGACAGTTCAGATCATCTCAAAAATTTTGATCTAACGATATACAGTGAGTATTAAATTTTATTTTTTCGCCTAACAACATTTTCTTTTTTAATTATTAGATCGTTTCAAAATTATTCCAACTAAATATTTTAATTTTGAAATCCCCCCTCAAACATGCTATTTCCTCACGAATCCAAATTTTTCTCTCTATTTTACTCTCTATCCATCATTAACGCCCCAAATTTCTCTCACGCATATTCCTTTTTTCTCTGGCCCTTCAATCGTGCCCCAACTCTTTCTCTTTCCCCCATCCCTCTTCCACTCACCATCAACCCCACATAACCACCACTCCTCCCTCGACCCCACCCACAGCCACTCGACGCTACCAACAGCCCCGATGCCACCAACAGTCGATACGCCAGTTATATCTTATTCTCTCTCTCTCACTCTTTCTTTTTCACTCTATCCACCACCAGGTTTCTCTCCCTTTACTCTCTTGACAAAATCACCACCATTACTCACCACCCCTTCCTCCTCTCCCCCAACCGAATGGTGGCACCAGAACCCGCTGGCCCAAAGCCACCATCGCCACTGTCACATCCCTTTTTTTCTCTTCGTTTACTCTCTTACTACTGGCAAGNTTTATAATACTTAAAGAATCATGCTCGCTAAAAGGTAAGCCTATCCATTGTCTTTAGTCCATAAATGCAAGCATTGGGGATTTTCCTTTGGTCCTTAATCCAATGGTGGATCTAAGGAGATCAACTGGTTAGTTTATTTTTTATTTATTTTATTTTGTAATTGGAAAGCCAATTGATGTAATCTGAAGGTTCCCATTTACTGGGGCTGGAAAGGTGATCTATAAAGTGCATAGTTTGATTATATATTCATTCTATTTATTTTTCATATTAAACAAAATTAGAGGGAAAATATCCAAGGCATGTGTTTGAGAAATTTGAATATTAAGATTTCATTTGTTTGCTAAAATAATCAGGGGATAGAAGGTGTTTTGAAGCATTGCTACAGAATACTGGGTAACAATTAGAGTAGTTTTAGAGTTTGTTATCAAGCATATAAAACTTTTGAGTCAATTTTTCATGGCTTTCAACGCAAGAAAATTCTAACATTTAAATTCATATTCGATGTAAAATTTTATTATTTGATTTGGCAAGAAAATGGAAAATTATTTATTTGTCCTTTTATGTTTAATTAGAATTGCTAATTTGAGTTCATATAAGTCTTGATTTTAATCTACTTAGTGAATCGGATCGATTGATTAACTTAACCTTTGATTGCACAAATAGAGATGATAGGCTCATATACACCTTGACTTTGATTCTTTGGTGGTGCCATAGCTTTGAGGTGAATTGAACTGTCACAAAGGTTTCTTTGTTTAACTGTTGGTGAGATATTAAATTTAATTATTGCCGCAAGATTAGTTTAATTTAGATGTCAATATTGGTTGAGGTTGTGAACAATTTTATGGTGTTATGTTATCTAGGATTAATTTTTTGCTTGACTACTTGGGCATGTTGTGCTAAGCAAGATACATAAGAGTAAAATGTAGTTTTCTTTAATTTTTGTATATAATTTTTTTGGTCAGACTTCTTTCAGGTGTTGGATGGGATGGTTTTGAGCATATATTTTACTTTTAATTTATAAATTTTCATAAATGTAAATTATGGATGAATGAATGATTTGCATTAAAAATGAGAATTTATTTGGGTTTGATTTGTGACCCGTGTACTAAACATGCTAGTCGGATTGATTATGAATTGTGTCAACCTGGATACAATTTGTTTATTAAATGTGTTACACGGGTCATGCTCTGATTATTGGTATTATGAGTGAATTGTATACGTATCATGTCATTTTGAAATGATTAACTAGGTAGTTCATGTTAGGGTTGAGAGATTTTTGTTATGAATGCGAGATAACACAACATAGTTTGATTGTCATCCTTACTTCAAAAATTGTGAATTTTTAATTTTTTCGAATGTATTTTAATTTTTTTAAATGATTTTTTATGTTATAAAGTGTCTTTAGGCATGAGTAATTGCTAGTGTGTGTATATATATATAAGGTGAATGACTCTTAATTTTCTAATTAGTACTCTAAGTAAATAGGAATTAGTGGGTGTTAATGCATTAGCCTATAACCCTACTCATTGATATACCACATTTATTGTTGTATTTGATGGGTCATTATATTTGAAAGCATATAAAAAGGGGTCTTGGGTACATTGAGAAGATGTAAGTTGAGAAGTTATTTCTCTAACATTTTTATATTCTCTTGCCTCTTTGCAATTCTATATTTTATATATCTTAGTTTTGCAACACGTTATCACCACAAGTCCCTAGCCAATTGCAAAAAAAAAAAAAAAAAAGTATACCTCTTTTATTTATCATATGTCAAATGGAGAATTAGTTTCATAATCTCTAGTNATAAGAGTAAAATGTAGTTTTCTTTAATTTTTGTATATAATTTTTTTGGTCAGACTTCTTTCAGGTGTTGGATGGGATGGTTTTGAGCATATATTTTACTTTTAATTTATAAATTTTCATAAATGTAAATTATGGATGAATGAATGATTTGCATTAAAAATGAGAATTTATTTGGGTTTGATTTGTGACCCGTGTACTAAACATGCTAGTCGGATTGATTATGAATTGTGTCAACCTGGATACAATTTGTTTATTAAATGTGTTACACGGGTCATGCTCTGATTATTGGTATTATGAGTGAATTGTATACGTATCATGTCATTTTGAAATGATTAACTAGGTAGTTCATGTTAGAATTGAGAGATTTTTGTTATGAATGCGAGATAACACAACATAGTTTGATTGTCATCCCTACTTCAAAAATTGTGAATTTTTAATTTTTTCGAATGTATTTTAATTTTTTAAAATGATTTTTTATGTTATAAAGTGTCTTTAGGCATGAGTAATTGCTAGTGTGTGTATATATATATAAGGTGAATGACTCTTAATTTTCTAATTAGTACTCTAAGTAAATAGGAATTAGTGGGTGTTAATGCATTAGCCTATAACCCTACTCATTGATATACCACATTTATTGTTGTATTTGATGGGTCATTATATTTGAAAGCATATAAAAAGGGGTCTTGGGTACATTGAGAAGATGTAAGTTGAGAAGTTATTTCTCTAACATTTTTATATTCTCTTGCCTCTTTGCAATTCTATATTTTATATATCTTAGTTTTGCAACACGTTATCACCACAAGTCCCTAGCCAATTGCAAAAAAAAAAAAGAGTATACCTCTTTTATTTATCATATGTCAAATGGAGAATTAGTTTCATAATCTCTATTTACACAAAGCATGAGGTAAGTATTTACATGCACTATATTTGTAGTTTGAGCAATGCTATTGGGACCTAATTTACTGACCTAATCACTATGACCTTTGAATTGACTGTAGGGCCCATCAAACATTAGAACTCGGTGTTAATCCAATAGTTCTACTGAAGTCACATCATTATGTCAGCAAATTATGTTAAATTTTTAGGTTCAAATAATATTACTCTTGTATTTTTCTTCTCTCATAAACATTTCGTAATTGATGACTGATGCAATCTTTTGCTATGTTTTTTTAGTTAAATGATGGAATATGCATGAATTGGATTTCATAGTTCATAAATACTAATGCCTAATGATAACTTAATCGCAAGAATGTGGATGCTACTACTTTCTATATTATTTCTAACAATTATATATGTAACCAAGTATGTATTGTTTATACTTGCAGGTTATGTAATTTACATTATCATTTAGAATGAATAGATTGTTGTTTATTATATTTTTATAATTCTAATGGGATTGTTATATTTTGTATTTCGAGTTAGACTTTTCTTGGCAAAAACAATTATTCACGGCCAAAAGCAGAATTAATTCATTGTCTTAAGTAATTATGAATTCACTATCATAAGCAAAACTAATCATATATAGAAAAGTGTGCATTAGTATGCTATAAATCTTGAAGATTCAATGAAAGAAGGAAATCAAGTATCCTTGAAGAATCGCGCAAAGATAATGTTTGTCATTCGCCATCATGTATCTTTTTCAAAAATAACATTGAGTACCTCACAATAAAGGACCCAATATACGAAACAAATTGGAAGAGAGGTACGAATTCTGAAGATTGTAAGCCTCTCAATAATTTGATGCACTAAGATAGCAACGTCCGCTCAAATATGAATTGGTGAAAAAAAAAATTCTTGAAGAAGACATATTAGAAAAACATTCTCCATATTTCATTCTTTTACTGTGCTCCTGAAGTAACATATCATTAGGGTAGATCCATAATGAATTGATATAATGTGGTTGGAAATGAAATAATAATGTTATGCTTTTAAGAAAAATTATCAATCTCATTTGACCAAACATACATTATTCCCTGAAGAGAATTTGTTTAAACAATCATGAAAATAAATAGATTGATCTTGAAGACCAACTTTATATAGTTCTTGAAGAACTAATTTCTCTATACGACGTTGTATCTTGCACTTGCTATATTTCTTTGGCTTTATATTTTCTTACATACTAGTGTCTTGTACTTTATGTATTTTTGTGATTATGGACATAATTTTGGTGGCTTGGTAGAAATGGCTACCTAAAAACTAGTGGTCATGATTCTTAAAATAATGACACTAGAATGAAGATTTCGGAAAAACTACTATTATGTTGCTTAAAAGGAACTCTATCTTGACGATATTTTATAAATTGAGAAAAAATCTACAAAATTTTAAAGGCATACATCGTATCATGTTATCCCTCTTATTATTTCAAGCCAAAAACTTATGTTAGAAATTTTTTTTGTTTTTTTTTATATATTTTGTGACATTATATGACCCTAATAATTGAACTACATGTTGTAATGCACCTAAAGTGCTCTGACCCAAAATTTTTAAGTTTTGCATGCTCATCTTGGACATTTAAGATCAACTTTGAATCATTGTAAATACACATGAGACCAAAAAAGAATCAAAAGATTTTTTTGACAAATGATTGTTGATGTATTGTCTATTTACAAAATAAATTGGTAACTAAACCATCCCATTATTATATTGTGAAATTATTTACATATTCAAGGTTGATATTTGTTGATTAATATTGTTAATATACATATTTTATTGCATATATGTATTGACCATGAGTCTTAGTATGCATAAATCACCTGTATGCATAGATTTGGTAATGAATAAGCCAAGTTCATTGACTCGTTTATTACTATGAGTTATTTCATATAAGTTTTGCAAATTCTAAAAATATGTTAGTCTATTTAGTCAAGTTGAATATTGTTTCAAGTCTAATTCACTTATGTTAATACTATCATAACAGTTACAAGAGGTAACTTATTTTTGAAACTCTATTTGAAAGAATACTTTAAATCTCAATTGTATGAAATGTATGCTAGATGTTCATTTTATGTGTATTTTTAATTTGACAATTTCTGACCTTCAATTCTTAATAGAGTATTTACAATACATTAGATCTTACTAAAGGGGAAGATTATTATTTTTTTTATAACCTATGAATATATGAGATAAATATCTATTTCTTCCGTGTATAAAATATTAACAAAATACATTTTTAAAACATCGAAAGTTGTTAAATTGAACCCGTAGTCCAACGCTTTAAGATGTAAAGTCTCTTGGATATAANTATATAGTTCTTGAAGAACTAATTTCTCTATACGACGTTGTATCTTGCACTTGCTATATTTCTTTGGCTTTATATTTTCTTACATACTAGTGTCTTGTACTTTATGTATTTTTGTGATTATGGACATAATTTTGGTGGCTTGGTAGAAATGGCTACCTAAAAACTAGTGGTCATGATTCTTAAAATAATGACACTAGAATGAAGATTTCGGAAAAACTACTATTATGTTGCTTAAAAGGAACTCTATCTTGACGATATTTTATAAATTGAGAAAAAATCTACAAAATTTTAAAGGCATACATCGTATCACATTATCCCTCTTATTATTTCAAGCCAAAAACTTATGTTAGAAATTTTTTTTGTTTTTTTTTATATATTTTGTGACATTATATGACCCTAATAATTGAACTACATGTTGTAATGCACCTAAAGTGCTCTGACCCAAAATTTTTAAGTTTTGCATGCTCATCTTGGACATTTAAGATCAACTTTGAATCATTGTAAATACACATGAGACCAAAAAAGAATCAAAAGATTTTTTTGACAAATGATTGTTGATGTATTGTCTATTTACAAAATAAATTGGTAACTAAACCATCCCATTATTATATTGTGAAATTATTTACATATTCAAGGTTGATATTTGCTGATTAATATTGTTAATATACATATTTTATTGCATATATGTATTGACCATGAGTCTTAGTATGCATAAATCACCTGTATGCGTAGATTTGGTAATGAATAAGCCAAGTTCATTGACTCGTTTATTACTATGAGTTATTTCATATAAGTTTTGTAAATTCTAAAAATATGTTAGTCTATTTAGTCAAGTTGAATATTGTTTCAAGTCTAATTCACTTATGTTAATACTATCATAACAGTTACAAGAGGTAACTTATTTTTGAAACTCTATTTGAAAGAATACTTTAAATCTCAATTGTATGAAATGTATGCTAGATGTTCATTTTATGTGTATTTTTAATTTGACAATTTCTGACCTTCAATTCTTAATAGAGTATTTACAATACATTAGATCTTACTAAAGGGGAAGATTATTATTTTTTTTATAACCTATGAATATATGAGATAAATATCTATTTCTTCCGTGTATAAAATATTAACAAAATACATTTTTAAAACATCGAAAGTTGTTAAATTGAACACGTAGTCCAACGCTTTAAGATGTAAAGTCTATTGGATATGAGTGGGAATTTTTATGAAAATAAAAAGTAAATATGCGACATTAGAGTATATCTAGTAGCACAAGGGTTCATGTAGAGACCTGAAATTGATTATGAAGAAACATACTCACCCTTAATAGATGCATTTCGGTATCTTATTACTCTAGCAATTTCAGAATGACTCAACATGCGTCTCATGGACGTTATTACTACATATTTATATGAAAAATTAGAAACTGATATTTATATGAAAGTTCTTGAAGAATTGCAATTTCTTGAAGCAAATATATCAAAACCACAAAACATGTACTCAATTAAGCTGAAGGGAGCCTCATATGGATTGAAACAATCTGGAAGAATGTGTTATAACCGTCACAGTGAGTACTTGGTAAAGGAATGATATGTTAACAATCTCATATGCCTTGTGTATTTATTAAAAAATCAAAATATGGATTTATTATCATTGCAGTATATGTAGATAATATGAATATGATTGAAACACCTGAAGAGTTGATAAAAGCTGCTGAATATTTAAAAAATCAATTTGAGATGAAAAATCTCGGAAAAATAAAGTGTTGTCTCGACTTGTAGATCGAGCATACATTAAATAAAATTTTTATCCATCAAATANATGCTATTCTAAAATTCAACTGAATATGTTCTTTTTTTTCCTTCGCTGGGTTTTCTCTCACAGGGTTTTCCTTGCAACATTTGAACAAGACATATTATGTTAACATAATAGTCATTCAAGGGGGAATGTTATGTGTGTGTATATATATTACCGATAAAAGTACCTTAATATAAAAAAATTTTGATTCACTATTTTTTCCTTATAAAAACCTATAAAGGCTAACACGTTATTTTGTATTCAAATATACAAATTATCATTATATCTCTATGTATTTAAATAACAAACTAATTTCTAACAAATCATGTAAATCTCTCTATCTTTGCAAAACTTTTGAATGCTCATGTTTAACATGACATATAAAAAAATATTATTCTTTTTTTTTTTCAAAACTCTAATATTAATACACATCAAAACTCCATTGGCACAATATCATCTTTAATGCCTAAAAATTCTTTATTCGCAATCAAAATATTTAGTAAAAAATTATTTTGAGGCACACAGTAAAAACAAGAAAGACAAAAAAAAAATTAAGAAAAGAAAACTCAATAACCCTCACTACTTGGTTTCTNCTCACTACTTGGTTTTTTGAATGAAAGAATCACATAAAACTCAATATCCATTGATATACCACCTTTATTGTTGTATTTGATGAGTCATTATATTTAGAAGCCTATAAAAAGTGGTCTTGGTTACATTGAGAAGATATAACATTTTTTTTATTCTCTTGCCTCTTTATAATTCTATATTTTATATTCTCTTAGTTTTACAACAATATATATTTGAATACTTAAAATTAAAACTTCTACTAACACCCCTTGAATTTAGATTATAATATTTCCCAAACATTCTCTTTAGTTTCTAAAATATCAATGCATATTCCTGTAATTTATGGATGCATTTCACTAATTACTCTTACCGTCAATCTCATTATTGGTAAACAAAAAAGTATATGATGTAACTAGATATTCTCTTATGAATTACAAAACTTACTCTAAACTGTCTATATAAACCAAGATGGGGTAACTTCAATTTTGTTATATGTTCTTATTAAGAGTTGGTCTCCAAGACAACACAAGTAGCTCAATTTGATGAAATTGAATATTTAATCATGTGTTCATCTAACAAAATTAAACATTAATTTGATAAAATTCCATATTATTTTTAATAAAAAGGAAGGTATATTTGGTCTTAATTCTATAAAATTGAATATTAATTTGGTGTCGATTGATGAAATTGAATGTACATTTGATGCTAAATTAATAAAATAACATTAAATTAAACTAATTGAATGTTAATTTGGTAAAACTATAGGTTAATTTAATGTTAATTTGATAAAAATAAATTTTAAAAAGTTAAAATTAAAAAATAATTTGGTGTTAATTCGACAAAACCGAATATTAATTAGATAAAATTGAATGTTTATTTGATAAAATTGAATATAAATTTGATAAACTTTAAGATCAAATTTGTGTTGATGTCTAATATTAATTTGATATAATTTAAGGTCGATTTAGTATTGAATTGATGAAACTAAATGTTAATTCAGTGTTAAATTAGTGAAATGATGTTAATTTGATGAAATTATATGTCAAACTAATGAAAATTGAATGTTAATTCAATAAAATTAAAGGTTAATTTAGTTTTAATTTGATAAAATTGAATGTTAATTGGATAAAATTCAATGCAAATTTGGCGAGATTGAATATTGATTTGAGGAAACAAAAATGTTAATTGGATAAACTTTAAGGGAAATTTTCTTTTATATTTAATGAAATAGAATATTAATTTGGTAAAATGGAGTGTTGATTAGATAAAAGTGATATTTATTTGATAGCATTAAAGGTCAATTTGGTGTTATTTTGATAAATTAACTATTATTTTGATAAAATTGAACGTTAATTGGATGGATTGAATGTCAATTTGATGAAAGTGGATATTAATTTTACAAAATTTAATGTTAATTTGATAAAATTAATGGAAAATTTTTTGCTAATTTAATAAAAGTGAATATTAATTTGTTGTTAAATTGATAAAACTATATGTTTTTTTTCCAGGAGAAAATTGTATGTTAATTGAACAAAATTGTATGTTAATTTGATGAAATTAAATGTTAATATAATAAAATTTAAGGTCAAATTGATATAAATTTTATATATTTTTTTTTATTTTTTTTAATATAACCTCGATGATAGGAGGAAAAATTTTATAAATAAAAATTTAAGAATACAGCTAAATAGGAGGGAAGATATTACCTTACCCCTAAAATGCAATTTAAATACAATGCATCATAGTTTGATAAATAAATAAAATCCGACATTTTGAATTTTTATTCTGTAACTTAACCAGAATAGGAAAAAATAATTTGATAATAACTTGATGCAATTATATAAATAATGGTTGTACATGAAATGAACACATAAACTCATCAGGTAAAAAAATTTGCGATCATGATTAGATACTTAGGTTTGGTCATAATAGGGGTAAAAATGAAAAAAAAAAAAAAAGAATTAAATTATATGCGGGAGTTCAATTAAGACAGTAATATTTTAGAAATTAAAAAGGACATTAGTAAAATATAACTTAAATTCAGGGAGTGTCAGTAAAATTTAACCTGTGTGAATTTGTTAAAGAGACTATAAGTATGTATAGGATAATAAGATCTAGTAGGAGTAACATTAGTCTTAATTTTGTGCAAAATTCTCTAATTTATATATTCAGATTTGCCGTCTTTCATTTGGGGGTGGAGGTGGGGGTGGGTGTTGGTAGGCCTGTCAATGGATCAGATTGTGATCTAAATTTAATTTGATTTGAATCTGATTAATCGGATATGGATAATATTTTGTTATAGATAATCTGAATTCGAATTCGATATTTTATATTTTATAGATTCAAATATGGATTTGAATTTGGATATAATTATATCCGATCTAATTATGATCCGATTCGGATTATTTATATATTTTTATATAAATATTAAAAAAAATTAGTTGAAATTTATATATAATTTGCTCAACTTTAGATAATTAAGTTATATGGATTTTTGGATCGGATTTTGGATTGTTAATAGATTTGGATATAGAATACAAAAATAGAATTTGTCAGATTATTTGATTGAATTAAAATTGGTTGTTTGAAATTGAATTTGGATATTAATCAGTTAGAATTTAATTCAAGTTCGATCCGTTGATAGGCCTAGGTGTTAGAAAATAGGGGATAGTGACAAGTAAACATGTAGAAGTCTATAAATGGATTGGATTTTGATCTGAATTTGATTTGAACTCGAATCTCATTAGTCGGATATGAATTGATTTTTTTTTTTTATCAATTATTTGAACTTGAATCAGATATCTTATGTTTCATAGATTTAAATTTGAATATATCTTATATTTGATCCAACTATGATTTAATCAAAAATATTTATATATTTTTTGTATAAATATTAAAAAAATTAAGTAATTATTTGAAGAAATTTAGTTAAATTTTGGATATAATTTATTAAAATTTAGTTAAATTAAGTTATTCATGTTTGGATAAAATTTCACTGATTTGATGACCTTAAAGTCTGTATTTAAGTTTTTATACGCCACAACATTACATTGCGGGCAGGTATTGGGATTTGGAAATCAATCTTCTCCAAATAGGAATAAGATTTTCTCCTACTTCCCATTTTCTTTGGTTGGTGAACTATACAAATAAAGAATTTACTGGTTAGTATGGAAGTTTTCAAATCAGGAAATGAGGAATTTTGGGGGTATAGGATCTGTGGGAAGCTTTATCTGGAGGGATGTTGTGCTTATTCGGAGTGAGACATTTTCAAATACATTTTTACTCAATGCACTCAAAAGTCGATCACTTTTAATAAATTCAAATATAATTAACTATTTATAAGCGAATATTTTGCCTATACGTAATGGGTAATACCGTAATATATCTTTAATTGAAATTGAGAAAAAAATATATATATACAATAAAATACGATATAATTTAAATCTAAAAAAATAAACAAAATGACATATTTTTTGCGGTTGAAATCTCTTTAAATTTTACTTTAAAGTTAATTTGACGGTTAATAGTAATAACTCAAATTTAATAAGAAAAATAGATCACTTGACCCTAAAGGTGTATTTGGAATGCCTTTTTAAAAATACTTTTAGGACTTATAATTTTTCATAAGTACTTTGAAAAAAAAAAGTAGAATTTGGAACCAGCCCACCACCACCACCACTACCACCACCACCACCACCATCGCCACTATCAGCACTGTCGCCATCCCACAGTGGTTTTAGGACTTATAACAATGATTGTTAAAATTGTTGAAATTCAGTTGATTCTAAAGATTTATGGTACCAAAGTAGGCTAGAAAATTAAGGAGCATCCCTTGTCAGGAAGTCGGGAAGAGAGTTTGATTCTCTCTAATGTATATACATATATATTGAGGTAAGTACATCCCATTATATATCATTTGACTGGTAGCCATAAAATAAGTTTCAAATTTCATTAATTTTGATAAACTTTGATTATTTGTTGTTGATTTTATTAGACAATCACTATTGTATTCTCATGGGTTTGACTAATATTGGATGAGATTCAATATATTCAACTATGCTTGGCAAAAATCTATCATTATCTAAATTATTCAGTACTTATCGACAAAAAATAGCAGGTTTAAATTTGATCTCATTCAATTCAGGTGATAAACAGGTAGATCATAAACGCGTTATTTTTTATTGATATATTTTAACTTGTTTATTATCCATTAATCCGTTTAATAAATTTTATGAATAAATGTGATGACAAACGTGAAAAATGGGTTTACTAATGACAGGTTTAAATATTTTTTGTGTGAATCCGAATCGACTTTAAATGACTTGTTTATTTAGTAAAGACATGGGTCGTATCGTATAACCTATTTAATAAATGAGTTACAATCAATTTTACAATTTTCACTTATTTAATAAACAAATCGTATATTCATTGAGTGAGTTTTAACGTGAATATGTTAAGACTCGACATAAATGTAATTAACCCAACACAATTGTCAGACTTACATTCAGTGTTAAAAGGTTTAACTTAACGGAAATCGTTGGGAGATCACCATTTGAACAAGTAATATACAGAATCCTATCCCCCATTACGTGGATGTGAGAATATTAGGTGTTGAGAGATGTGGTAGCCTGTGTGTAAAAATATGGATCTGACCCATGACAAGCAGGGTCAAAGCTTCGGATCATGATTATGGATTGGCCTATAAGAGTTATCAAAACAAGCCGAGAATCGTATTGGAGCTCCATCGATGAGCCCCAAAAGTTCAAATATCAACATTGTTTTGTACAAGTCATACCTCACCACCTAAACCACCACCAACCAGAGGAGTAAATATATGTGAGACGTTATTATACTAAGTACTAACTTATTTTTGGCTGATTTACCAGAGATACGTGATTGTTTGTTTGGTTCATTCGTTTTCAGGTATTTTTGACTAACTCACTGTGATACATGATTGTTTGTTTGGTTTATTCGTTTTCAGGCGTCGAAGGAGTCCAAAGATGTAACTCATCATCTTCTTAGTTGCGGGTATTGTCCTACAGGGACACAAAATTAAGATCGAGACTATTGAAAAACCTCCCAACTAACCAGGAATAGATTTAACCAACCAGAGTGACTTACGCCACATTTCCACTAAAGTCCAACTCAATTAAGCATAACCCCGAAGGTTGTTGGTGGTTGAGGGGGACCAATTATTGTAAGGTTGCACTTGGTTTTGCATTTAATTTTATCTTGAAACTTGGGAATAGTATATGATTCTTGCAATTATTCTAAGCCGAACATTCTTTAGGTACTTTTTTTTTGGCCCTTTTATTTTTTGTAAAACATTTTTTTCTTTAAAATACTTTTCTTTTGAGCATCGTTTGTTTTGTATTTTTTGTTTTTTTAGTCCAATTTTTCTTTCTTCTCGAAAGCTTACTTGTTTGTATAGCAATCTACATATGCCTATATAAGTGTATTATTTTCGTGCTGTAAATGAATTTGGACAAGGGCAGCCTAAGACATTTTAGGGTCTAAAGTAGAAATAATAAATGAGGGTTTTTTAGAGGGATTTGGAGGCCGGTCCCCGGGCCTAATAGGATTTTTTTAATAAAAAATCCACTTCCTAATTTTTTTTTGAATTAGTTTCCTGTTAAAAAATCAAAATAATGGACGTAAGAAAAACCATTTACAATTGCAAAAAAAAAAATGACAATATCATCCCGAATTTAAACACCTATTTTAAAAAATTACGTCATCATAATGTATATGTTTCTCTATAAACATAAATCGTAAGACAGATATACTAAAAAAAAACAAGTACATAATTAAATATATATATACATTCAAGGCAAAAAATAATAGGTACGGAATAAAAAAATACCTTGTACACAATAAAAAATATAAAAAATAACAGTTATGAAATAATCGTCAAACAAATACACTAAAACACAAATTGTTAATTTACCTTCTTCTCTATAAACACATATCGTCAAATAGATACACTAAAACACAAATCATTAGATTGGTAAACTAAAACACAAATTATCTGATGTCAACATAATATCCAAATTGCTTGGTTAACGAGTTTGAATTTTAAAACTGATAGACAACATCGAAAAAACTCAATAACAAACTGTAACGCTCCAAAACACACCCTAAACAGCATTACATTCTAAAATCATTCATATCATGAGAGCACTAATATAATCCCTTAATAAACAAGACTTTATTTGTCATCCACGAATATTTATAACATTGAATCCTTAGCTTTGATGTGAAGAACAAGAATATTTGATCTTGAATCATCCTTGAATCTCTTGTTTTTCCCTTCATTTCTTCTTCTCTAATGCTCTCTAGGGTTTCAAGAAGTGTGGGGGTGTGAGAAGAGTGAAGTAAATGAGAGCAAATGAGATGAAAATGAGTTTAAAACATAGCAGCTCCAAAAAACACTGTTTACAGGCTGTTTTGGGTTTCTCCAAATATACGATTTTACCACTAAGAATCTTCGATTTGATCCATATGACTACCCTAAGGTTTGTCGACGTTCCGGATTCATTTTTAAATTTATTTTAACCTAAAAATATTTATTTTTATGATTTATCTCAAAACCCAAGTCAATGTACACCCGAAACACTAAAGTTTTTATTTTACCCATTCGAATCGGTTATTAATGAAGTTTTGCGACGTTTTACAAATAAAATGTGATAAAGGGTGTTTCTTAAAGCCTTTTATACTTATTTGAAGCCTAAAAGTACTCATTATTCTTATATTTTGATTTATGATGCAAATAGAGACATTAAATGCAAAACGAAGCTAATTAGACTATTTCAACATCTTTTCGTTATCTGAGCATAACTCTCTCATCCAAACTCCGATTGAGATGATTCAAGATGCTATGGAATGAAACGAAAGAATTCTAAAACTTTTATGTTTTGAGTTTTGAGAGATATTGACTGCATCAAGGTCTAAATCGAGCTTGAAATTGCAGCAGTGCACTGTTCACATGCACTGTTCACAGCTTGTCTTCGTTCCTTTTCCATTTTCAATCCATTCCTAAGCCAACCAAATCCATCTCAAACCTCTCCAACACATATTTCTACACCAAACCTATTTAATACAAGTTCTAGGACCTAAAATTTCATATTTTCACTAACATTTTAAATCTCTACTTTTTTAATCTACCAAATTCAAACACACATCACTACATATATCCACATTGTTTTTACCACAATTATTTCTTATATATCTATATACATATATAAAAGAAAGTGCAGGGTGTTACACCAACGCCAAAAAAAAAAATATTTTTAAGCTGAAATCATGTGATGAGAGACAAAATGAGTAATAAAAATTAGTAATTAATTAATCTCTTAACATTGATGCCCACATAGGACCGCGTACAAGTTTTTCCAAAAATCAGAATATATGTTTTTATACTAAAATTTCAGTAGAACTAAAATTAGTTTACATACCAAAGGAGGGACCCTAACCTAATTTATTATTTTTTAATGTTTATCATTAATAATAAATTTATTTTTTATTTTTTGAAATGAAAAAAATATTAATTAAAATTTTATATTCAAGCTTTTGTTATCATAATCGAACTTAATGATAAGAGAGACAAGGAGAGAGAATAATTAAAAAATTAGGATGATAATATTAAAATTGACCTTTTTTTTCGAGTTAAGACTTCATTTTTAATTTTGTGGGCCAGCACAATATATAAGAAGTTTTGGTGAAAAAAGTTCTGCAAGCAAAACATTTTATGAAAAAGTCCATTTGGATATAAAAAGACGTTAAAACCATTTTATTAAACTAAAAATGAAAAACGAAAAGTCAATATCAAAATCTTTTTTTTCTGAAATCGATAAAGCTAATCCCTAATTTCTTGCATAGCATTAACCACCAAACTCTTCACATTCTTAACTGGGATTTTTCCACAATCGACTAATTCTTTGAATTTTGAAAAGATAGACATTGGCTCTGTTTTCATTCCACTGTTTCTGAAGGTGAAGGTGCACTACAGGTTTCAGAGTTTTGGTGGGTAAAATTCTGCGTACACCTAAAGTTTTATTTATGTAGTTGTTTACATATAGCCCAACATGAAAAATTAGAAGCCCAAATTTTTCATGTGTTTTATGGATTTTTTTGAACAAAAAGCATCACATTTTCTTATTCTTATTGTGTTTTCAAAATATAATATCATATAGTAATTTCATATGATTTTCTGTTTATTGTCAAATAAATGAAGTCCCAAATCAGAAAACCCCTAACCTATATTTTTTGTTAAACCTTATTTTTTTTCACCGGAATTCACATCTTAACCAAGTATGATGCAATATTTTGAAACATTGCATTTGTTGAGGATGTAATACACAGAGTTAGAAATATGGAATAAATTCTAATCCATAGAGTTGCAATATGTAGTGACAACCTATTGTTAATAATCCATAGGGCTACAACATATACTTAATTTTAAACTTGTCCTTCTTATATGACCAATTATTGGATTAACTCTATATTCAATTGATAATTTAGATTAATTTTTACAGACGTTGACAACATTTTTATGTTACCATAATCACCTGAGATAGAGTGACATTGTAATATTACATTGAAATTTTATTCTATTTTTTGGTATGGACTTTGTGAATTTGTCGAAATCCATCTTAACCAAGTATGATGCAATATCTTGGAACATTGCATTTGTTGAGGATTTAATACACAGAGTTAAATATGGAGTAAATTATATTCCATAGAGTTACTGTATGTAATGACAACCTATTGTTGAGAATCCATAGGGCTACAACATCTAATTAAGTTTAAACTTGTCCTTCCTATATGACCAATTCTTAGATTAACTCTATATTCAATTGATAATTTTGAGTAACTATTACAGACGTTGACAACATATATATGTTACCGTAATCACCTAAGATAGAGTGACATTGTAATGTTACATTGAAATATTACTCTATTTTTTGGTATTAACATGTTTTTTGTGAAATAAGTGTGATGTCACAGTATGTTGTAACTTTGTTGTTTAATGGGTGGGTCCATTGAATTTGTTGAAAATTCAATGGACTTTGTGAAGCTGTGAAATAATTATATGAACATATTTTTCACGAATTCATTGTAAAATTAAAAACAAAAAAAAACGAACCTGAATTATGAAGATACCGAAGAAATGATGAAACCTCTATTTGAATAACAAAAAATGGGGGTCGGGTGGCTGTTTAACAAAGAAAGATTTGAAAAAACAAGATATGTAAAAATAATATTATAGTTTGAATTAATATATATTAAAAATGATAACTGGAAAAATATATTTATGAAATCTTTTTAAAATTCAAACTCTAACTTGCCTATTAAAATAGGAAATTTTTTCGGTCAATATAAACAGAATCTTAACAAAAAAAAATGGAAACTACTAAATATTGCATAACACAAGTAAAGGGCATTTAGGTATTACTAAAATATTCAAATTTGAAAAAATGTACTTGATCACCAAATCTTTCGTAGACAGTATACTTAATAACTTAAAATTTTGGACGATGGACTTTTCGAGGAATATTTCATAAATATGTATTCACCCACAAATTTCACTTTTTACTTGGTATTAAATTTAAGTTTTTTGCCGGGCTTATTTTTTATGAATTCGAATTTTGTATTTGGACTATTACTACTCATCTAAAAATTATATGGCTTTCTTCAAAATGGGGCCTAAAACTTAGACTTTAGTGGCCCAGTGATTGGGCTGGCCTTGAATATGGATCAGTTTTGTAAGAAAATAAATACATATGTTTTTATTTTTTTGACAATTATGTTTTTTGTGCTTAAAAAATTTGCTTTAGAAAAACTTATCAAATGGTACATATGCATTTTGCACTTGAATTGTCAACGTTGGTATGAAATGGAAAGCATTGCATGCACGACGATTAGAGTTTGATTTTTCAAAATTTGAATCATATTAGTAGGATTATTTTTTTGATAAATTATACAAAACGAATCCAAATACATGATATGTAATATTTGATGAATTAGAATTTAAATATACTAAAATCTGATCCAATTATACCCCGATCCAAATTATATATATAGGGGTGTGTATGAATGCGTGTGGATATATGTTGAAATTAAGTGCATAATTTACGAAATTTAGTTGAACTTCAGATGTGATTTGCAAACTATTCAAATCTAAGCTATTTAGATTTTTCGGACAGAAATTTCAACTTTTAATTGGTTGAGATACGTATTGTTCCAACCAAATCCGTCAGATCTTTAGGATTAAGTTGCATCCGGCCTTTCAAATCAGATTTGGATTATGAATGATTGAATCCAAATTTAAATCTGATCTATAGCCTTGTCTAATTTTGATTTTTTTCTTCAAGACTCATAGACTTTTAACTTTTTTTTTTTGATAGACAAAACCACTCTGAAACTTACACTTAAAAGTGTAAGTGACAAAAGATATTATACACACACATAACCCCAAAACTATCTGATGTGGGATAGCCCCAGCCCACTTGGTGGATAGACCTCTAACTTTTGAACGGACACATCTAGAGGCATCACGTGTCATTAATGACGTGATATCACTAGTACACCCAATATTTACTCGTAGGCTAGACACCCTTCTTGGCATTTTATGTTCTCCGTACCCAAATATTTCTCTCTTTTCCAGCTTTTTGGTTGGCCTAATTTGTTATATATACGGGTGAATGACACTTTACATCTTTAAAGATTTTTAGATTCTCAATTTATATTCTAAAAGATTGAAATTTTCAGATTAAACCTTCAATCAGGCAAAAATGGAAACTCTTTATATTTTCATTATATTTGTATGTTATTAAATTTTAAGTATTTTACATAAAAATTTCATACTTAATTTTGTCAAATCTGACCGCATTGCGACTGTTTTATGTGATTGAAGGTACCATTTAGAAATTTTAATCTAACAAGTCTGAGAGTGAGAGTGAGAGTGAGAGCGAGAGAGAGATTCATGCACATTGTGTGGGAGGAGTCTGGCCCAACTAACAACCAGGAGCGTTAATGATTCCCTATTTCCCTGCATAGTGCAAAGTATCCCTACAGCCTCAATTTTGAATAATGTTAAATAAATTTAAAAATTCAATTTAAAATTTTAATTTGATGATGTGGTTATTATATTTGTTATTAATTTAACTTGTTAGTCCTAGTGCTTATTCTTGGAAAAATGAAATGCAAAAGATAAAGTGAACGGCAGGGTAAGACACGGACTATATCGCTCTCTTTAGACACTACAAGAAAAATGTTTTTTAGCGGCAAAAAAAGTCATCGCTAAAAGTGAATAATTCGCCACTAAAAATTTTTTGTGACAAAAAAATTTGGTTGCCAATTTATCGCGGCAGGCTCGTCACTGAAAGTTTTTGACGATCAACTAAAGTATTGTCGCTAAAGTATATTTATCGGGGACAAAAAACTTAGTCGCTTAAAAATTCATTTACTTGTCACAAAAAAACCTTCGTCGTCGAAAAAATATTATATTATGGTTATATATTTTCTCTTTGGTGATGACATTATATTTGTCGCTAAAACTCAAGGTACATTTTTTGCGACTAATATATTTTCGACGCCAAATAACAAATGAACAAATTTTATAAACGGGTAATATAACAATACTCGTTTAACCAGTTTAATTTTAACCTAAAGAAAGAAATATTTCTAGTCAAATCTCACATAAAAATCAAACTTTAAGGTTAAAAAACAAGGCAAGAGGGCACTGTCTTTTATAGGCAAGTCAACCCTCTCCATCTCACCTCATTTGTCGATATGGGACAAAAACAAAAGATATTGATTTTCCTTTGTCTTTAAACTGCTCCCCATCTTTCCTTCTTTTGTTTTTGAACTACTGCTTTACTTCTTTTTCTTTTTTTTTTGTATTGATTTCTTTACATCTTTTTTTGGCTAATTTTTTAAAATAATTATTAATTTATTATTACATTAATTTTATTTAAACGGGTAAACGTGTGATAAACAGTTTGACAGGTCTTACCCAAACACAACTCGTAGAATGTTATTGTTAAAAAACAAATTTGTTGTAGTGAGACGATCCACACCCCTTTATGAATGAAACATAGCGCAGAATGTAACAACGCATTGTCCCAAGGATACAATAGCTCAGTTTATTGATTGTTACGTCACTTAGATCTGCACAATCGAATGAAACATAAGCTTAACATGATATTTTTTAACATTGTCTAGAAACCTATGCAGTAGAGAAATTGTAACTGATATCATGTTGTATTTTATCTATATTGAAATAAATATATATATATACATAATTTAGGTAATATGCCGTAATTACTCCCATATTTAATCATATAATAACTAAAAAAAAAATGGCTGATGGAAAAACTAACTGTTAGAACTTTTAGTATTCAACAATTTAATTTTTAATATAGGAGTTATGATGGGTAATAATTAGATAAATAAAATATTAAAAGTGGGTTTAATATTACCTGGCCATGGAGTAGGCTGGTTAGTGTGTTTTGTAGAGTTTAGGAACTCGTATCTCCTCCGCTTGTCCCACCTTTGTGCATGTGAGAGTCCCAAATGTCTCACTTTAATTCAAATGCTAGATAACACTAGTATATATATATATACACTCAAGTATTTTTAAAATTTTAATCGATGTGCGATTGAGTTCCCACATTAAAAACACTCTAACGTTTGTTGAGACTCATTACCTATTTAATTGTAGGGATTCATTAAGTCAAGTTTTAAAGTCAATTTTGTAAGTTTATTTAACATTTTTCCTAAATTTTAAATATATGTATGTATGTGTATATATAGGGATTCATTAAGTAAATTTTGTAAGTTTATTTAACATTTTCCCTAAATTTTATCTATATATATATATTGCCAAGCCCTGGACATCAATACAATGAACATAAATAATCTGTTTCTGATAACATCTGTATCAAGATGATCACAAGTTTCCTGTTTTCCCTTAATTTGGTCAATAGGAAGGAAGGCAAACCAGTGCACGAACAAAAAAAGTTATTAACTAGATAAGGTTTTGGGTTTCAACTCCATCCTCAGTAACTTCATATAATTATATCCTAATAATTCTAATTATATTTGGTTCAATATGTATTTAAGTGAGTTATAGAGGTTGATTGGATTAATTTTGAATAAGACGGCAAAAATAAAATATGAAACTTTATAGAGTACAATGACAAAACATGATTCATAACTAGTCAAATTATTGGCACAATACTTGGCTTTGTTAATGTTATCGATACATGTAGGAATTTCTAAACTATCCCAACTTTCTCTCACTTTCCTGTCCCACCCATACATTTACTGTAAAAACGGTGCCTATGAAATTTTCTCTCATCAAGCACTAAATTTTTAATTTTAAATTATTTATTAACAGTGCATTAATCTCATCAAATCATTCTATATGTCTTATGTAACTATTCTCATGAAATTAATATATTTCATCCTCTTTAATTTGGCAAAGTCTTGGATAATTTAAAAAAAAAAAATTAGGGTCGGGGTTGGTAGGATAAGTAGTGGTAATAGGTGATGAGGGTGAGGGTGAGGATGAGAGTGAGAGTGGGGGTGGCGCTAGTAATTGTAGGATAATGATAAGAGAGATCGAAACGGATGCCTTAAGTGAAATTCTTGGATGATATTTTATTAATTATGATAATATATTATATTTTTTTATTTTTATTAAAATATATTTACTTAAAAATTAATTTCTTGTTATTTAAGATGCCAACTTACTATTTAAATTTATGTATGTAAATTTTTTAACATATCAATTAGATTTAAAAAATTCATTTAAGGACTAATTGTCATTAGAATAATAAGAGAGTATATTTGATGTTCAATACTAGACACTCTACCGATGTTTATGCTGTTATAGCAACAGAAAAAAGTTATTAAAATATTCAATTTAAATTTAACTTATCTAAAGATAATCAAATTCTAAAAACAAAATATCAAAATACATACTTTTCAAGTTAATAGTATCGGCTTAAGAAAAAATTTTAAACCTAAATTCGATATTCGAGTCACGACCATAGACTCTTTTAGACTCTTGTGATCAACCATCCGCTCTTAGGCAACAGATTTCCCAGCAATGATAGACTCATACTCAACCCTCTATCTTTTCCTCGACTCAGACTCAAGAGGCTCCTTCCGATCCTGCTCACTCGGTGTAGCGCTCACCTTTCCCTTCTTCTGCTTACTTGCTCTCAGCCTAGATGCCAAAGATGAGACCCTACGGATCTTGGCCACGCCTACTACACACAAATTCATAGCAAAAAGAAGGAGAATCACAGCCCATATACATGAAATCAAACCATTGGAAGCAAAACTTAAAGGTTTCCTAGATGCCATTAACGCAATCCTAGGGTTTGGAAGAATTTTGGTAAAATCAGTGGTGAATAAGAGAAGGAATTTGAGGGTTTTGATAGTTCTAGAGAAGTGAGGGGAAGTTTTTGGAAGTAGGGGAAGAGGAATGAAGTAGTGGGTTTAAATGAAATGAAATAATTAAAAAAAAAAATCTTCTATTTCCTTTTTTTAAACCGTTCTGACTGAAGTTCAACCAATTGATTGACTGGCTTCAATTGGTAGAAGCTCTTTTTCCCCTCTGACCAACTGGTACAAGCTCAACCGATTTGGTCCTTCTTTTTTTCACCTTTTTGATTTTTTATTTTCTTTTCTTTATTCACCCGAGCCTAACACTTCCTAAAACCTATTTACATACCTAAGACATCTAATTACCTAATTACACACACATACTAATTAAAACACACTTAATATGCAATAACAAAACATATAACCTACAATTTAGAATGCATTTCAATCAAAGACACTTTCATAGGGTACACGATTGCATTTAGTGAATACAACAAACCTTTAAATCCCTAGGTCCTCCCTTGTAGACGAGTTTTGTCTCGTGAAAGTTTTTAGTGAACGTGCTTGAAAACTTCCAGTTACATCCCAATTTAGACTACATTATAATCTTCTAACTAGCAATGAGGTACATTAGCAATTCTTCCATCCACTTTAACACACTAGTTGATGCACACGTGCATTGCACGTGGACCATTTTCATATTAAAATTTTTAACTTAATAAAGTTTGTTTGTTCTTTGCACTACAAAAATTTAGTCTTTGACAAAACTAGAACTAAATATCAAATCCATAATTGCGAAATGGTTCAACGACCTTAGACCAATTTTTGACATACATATAAACATCACAAATTCGGGTATACATTATCAAATACTTGAATATTTAAGTCATTTTCTATATAACAACAGTAAGTAGGCTTATAAGGATGGTATAGAAATGTACACACAACCATAAGTACACATATACACAAATAACTTCTTTCGATAAATGTCTGTACATATTACACAAACATATATTTGACTATAGAAGTGTCAAATACAACAACACAGATGGTCGTAATGGTATTTTTTTCTATCAATTCCCTTTCTTTTCATAGTTATATTAATTCTCAACAAAAAAACAACTTGCAATCAAACTTCACATAATATTTGAAGCCCACAACAGTTTTATAGAGCCTCTATTTTTCTCAAGTTGTTATCAACAAACCTACTACAAGCAATCAAAATTAATTATACTAACAAAAAGAACCAATCACAAAATCATTGAGTTATAAATTACATGAATGCAAATAAAAACCCATGATCACAAAGGTACTATGAACATGTTCTTTCGTTAATGATGAATAAAAAAATGCACTTTTTCAAGAAATATGTATACCCCTTACAAGAAACATAGAAACTCAGACCCTACAAACATAAATATAGAAACAAAAAAGTAAAATTTGATAACCACAAGAAAGAAACTCATAAACCTAGGGTTTGAGCAAGTACAAGAATATGAGACATATGAGTAATTAGAAATTAAGAGGGAGAAAACTACTAAGACTGAACTGCTAAATTGATAACAATGACTTTTATATAGCCAAAATCTAGAAAAAAAAAAAAAAACTAAACTTCAGATTGGATGAATTGGAGATGCAACATTATGACTAACCGATGGGCTTCTTTAACTCATGCTTGACATATAGAATATATATAGGATTTATGAAAAATAAAAAGCAACTTAATAGGGTATTCCTACCTGATCAACTTAATAGGGTATTCCATACCCGATCAAATGTAATATTCCTACCTGACTTTCGTCCAAATTAATCGGGTGAACACATTTTGTAGTTATTAATTTTTGAATCATTTTAATAATTCAATTAAATAACCTGCACCAGTTTAACAACACAATAAACCAATTGTAAAATCTGAGTAAATTTAAACTTTTTATGAAAAAGGGTAAAATGATAATTTGTCATTACAGTACGGGGTGTAAACCTAAAATTTTCTAGAACTCAGATGATGAAATGGACCTCACCGTTGGATTCATCTTACGAAATTTAATTGCCCCGTCAAATTTCATTGAATTCCAAAAATAATCAGATTTTTTGCGTTTTACGAAGCAGTCGAATTTCAGGTGACCCATAAAAAGGGATTTTTAATAAAAATTTGAAAGTTGAAAAATAATTTAAAGAAAATTAAAATAAAATTATTTTGAATTTAAATCGGGATAAAATTTAATCGTTTCGGGGCAAAAACGAAACCCAAAAAAAGGGTTGTGTGGCGCATGTTGGACCAAGAGTTTAGGGAGTATAAATAGGGGGCAAAATCAAATTTCACCCCCATTTTCTTCATCTAGTTTCAACGTGAGAATAGAGGAGAGAGAAAAGAGAAAAATGCTCACTTTCTCTCTACGATCTACGAAGATTGGGTGCTCAAATTCACTTGAGCCAAGAACAAAAGTTGTTCTCCTCGCTGAGGGCTACACGACCACACCAAAAACGATGAATTTTACCGAAGTTCCAAAATCAAGTTTGGAGAAATCAAGGGTTTTGGGTGAAATTAGGACCTTTGAAGGCTTCTACCATGTGGGTTTATGCTTTAAGAGGTAGGGTTCCTTCCTAATCGGGTTTATTTTACAACCTAGGGTGTTTACATGTAATAGGTAAGGTGATAGAAATATATAACACTTACCTATGTTGTGAAATTGGTGAAATGGGTATGAAAATGGGCATAGATATGGTTAAAGATAAATTCCCCGCTTGGAATTAGTGTGTGATAATTACATGGGTAATTCCATGAAAATTGGTTTTATGAGGACATGCTATGTGTTTACATTATTGTTTTGATGAATAAAGTGTGTTATTGACACATATTATGTAATAACATACTTGTGATCGGTTGTTGGAGGACAAAATACTAATATATGTTTATTGATGCATTAACATTGTGATGAATTTGGTAATTATACGCATGAGATATAAATTGCCATGGAATATGTATTTATGTGGTTAAAGTTGCTCATATGGCATTTAATACATGTGGGCATGATCTTGACATTGCAATGGTGCATTACATTGCATATGCACGGAGGCACTGCATCTCATGGGTGTGAGTGCATGGTTGACATCAAACACCACGTAGGTGGATGATGGATGGGCTCGAAAAGTTGGATTGAATATCTGAATGAGTCGCACGGTGTTATGAATAAAGAATTGGGTCGGAGTTAGCAAGAAGGGTTAGACTATCCCTCGAGTGAGAGATCCGGCGATTGAAAACACACTCTGTTGGTATAAAATTCCATAAAGTGTGTCAGTGTATGCGAAACTGTTGGTGGAAGTCCATAAATTCCGTATCGGTTGGGTGTCATTGGTATAAGCCCATAAATACCCATCACAAGAAAGACCAAGAGATTTTTAAATAATCATTGGGTGTGTCACGCCAATGGCAGGGACTTGGAAGTTCGATTCTATTCTCGTGGCATTACATGGGGGAAAGGAGCTGGTGAGAGCTCGGGTTGAGTTGCATGAGTGGGTATCATCTCATATCATGGTACGACATGTTAGATTTCATCATAGATTTGTTTAATCTTGAATGGAATGGTTGTTTTTTGTTAAATGTTGCATGTGAGCATATCATGTGCATCTAGGTTGGGGAGTGGCCTCTGTAGGAAATATTCTACTGAGCGTGACTCACCTTTTATAGGAAAAACATTTCAGGTGTGGGTGGTGCGTTGGAGGAAGGCCCTCACACGGGACCTCAAGGATGATGAAAGCCGAAATTGAGGCTTTAATTTTGAGTGTTGTATAAGTATTATGAATGTAATACTCATGAAGACTAGTTTTGGCATGTAAATTCATGGAAATGAATATAATAGAATGTGTATGGACCTTGTATTAAATGAAAATCTTCATTGTACATGTGTTGGATGGAAGTAGTATGCTTTAGAATGGATTGGAAATGAAAAACTAGTGAAACAGGCATTTCTGGGCAAAACCTGCTGATAGGTCCATAAAAACCTACCTGGTAGATCTTGTACAGATAGGTGTTGTCACAGACAAAACCTCTAGTTCAAGGTGTAAAAGTCCACTAATGGGTGACATAAGCTCTACTAGGGAGACAGGGAGATAAATTTCAGAGTTCAAAATTGGTCCCTACTTTGGGATACTAAATTGGTGCTCTATTGCTATTTGACATGTGTGTAGATGGCTAGTAGAGGAAGAGGACGCCGAGGCGATGGGCAGAACAGTAATCAACCACCACCTGCCTTTGACCATCAAGCCTTCGTAGAGGATATTGGTACGATGACTGCTACCATTGCACAGGCTAGTGCAAGTGTAGGACAAGGAGGCTCGAGTAACCTTCAGAGGTTCAAAACACACAAGCCTCCAATTTTTAAGGGAGGGACGAATTTGATAGTAGCCGACCATTGGTTCCGAAAGGTTGATAAAAGTTTAGAGGCAATGGAGATCACCTCTGATGCCACGAAAATAAGGCTAGCTGCATTCCAACTAGAGAGAGAAGCCCAACTGTGGTGAGAGTGGGCAAAGGACTCCAAAAACTTGGAGGAAATGACATGGGGAGAGTTCCAGGAGCTCTTCATGGGTAAATACTTCCCAACGGTTGCTCGACATGCAAAGGCCCGAGAATTTTTAGATTTGAGGCAAGGGACAATAACAGTGTTGAAATACGTGGCTAAGTTCACTGAGTTAACCCGTTTTACTGAAGACTACGTGGCTATAGACATGACTAAAGTGAAGAAGTTTGAGGATGCCCTAAAATTGTCCATCTGGGATAAAATTGTGGGCTAGTGCCTAAAAAACTTAGATTCGATGGTCACGACAGTTATGGCCATTGAGAGATAATTTGAGGATGCACAGAACATCCAGGAAGCGAATGCTAACGACAAGAAGAAAGAGGGTCAATCCTCTTCTTCTAGTTCGAAAAAGAGATAGAGGACTTCTGCTCCACACAGACAAGGCCGTAGCCATCAAGGCCAAAGCCAAGGTCGATTCTTCCAAAGTGGGGGAAACCTGAGGATAACTTATCAGGCCGGTCAACAGACATGTTACCATTGCCACCAGCGGGGTCATATGAAGCAGGATTGTCCTCAGAGGCAAGGATCCCAAAGCTAGGGGTCATCTCAGTCCTAGTCGTCGGTGGGGCATGCACAAACATATTTATTCCTCCTTACCCCACCATGGGTCAGAGAAGACAATACCAATTTCAGGGTGCTATTTTCATACCATTTCATTAGCGATTAGGCCAGATGGGTCAGGGTATGAGTCGAGGCCGAGGACAGGGCATGCAGGCCTAGACTTTAGGGACCCAGGGGCGTGTCTATACCATCACATTTTAGACTGATCCAGTGGATCAGTCAGTTATTCAAGGTACATTTCTACTTTCTCACTTATGGGCTAGGGTGTTATTTGATTATGGTGCATCACATTCATTCATATCTGCATCATGCGTGAGAGATTTGAGCTTAGAGGTCGATACGTTGGAAGAGCCGTTGTATGTGAACTTACCCCTAGGAGCTAGGGTGTGTGTTGATCAGATATGTCGGAGTTATGAGTTAGAGATCTCAGGGATCCTACTCACCGTGGACCTTAGGGTCATGGACATGTCGGAGTTCGATATTATTCTCGAGATGGATTGGTTGACGGCACATCGGGTCATAATTGACTGTGATCGAAAGAGGGTGACGGCCTACACACCGGAAGGTGTTTGTTTGAAGTTTCAGTGGAAAAAGCACAATGCTTTGTCCCAAATCGTGTATGACTCTCGATGGCACGAGTAGTTGATGGGTTGGCTTGCGAGCCTTACTTTAGAGGACGAGGTGAGACAGGAGTTGGATCTACCTCAGGTTGTCTGTGAATATGAGGATGTTTTTTAGGACAAACTACCAAGATTACCTCCCCATAGGGATGTAGACTTCAACATTGAATTACATCTCGGTACCTCGCCTATTTCTATGACTGCACATAGGATGGCACCGGCTGAGTTGCAAGAGCTCAAGGTCCAATTGCAAAAATTATTGGACAAAGGCTTTATTAGACTGAGCACTTCACCATGGGGCGCTCCGGTGTTATTTTCCAAGAAGAAGGACAAGACCCTTCGATTGTGTATAGACTATCAACAGTTGAATCGGGTTACTATCAAGAATAGGTACCCCCTTGCCGAGGATTGACGATTAGTTTGATTAATTGAGGGGAGCGCAAGTCTACTCTAAGATAGATCTCCGCATTGGTTACCATCAGTTGAGAATAAGGGAGTCAGATATCCCTAAGATGGCGTTCAGGACGCGGTACGGGCATTTCGAATTCACGGTGATGCCCTTTGGTTTGACGAATGCTCCGGCGACATTCATGGATCTCATGCATAGGGTATTCTAACCTTATTTAGATCAGTTCATTGTAGTATTTTTTGACGACATCCTGATCTACTCCAAGTCTGAGGCGGAGCATGAGGGTCACTTAAGGATTGTTCTCCAGACCTTAAGAGACCATCAGTTGTACGCCAAATTTAGCAAGGAATTTTGGCTGACAGAGGTAAAGTTTTTAAGACATATGGTGTCGACTTCTGGGGTATCCGTAAACCCGGAGAAGGTGGAGGCAATTATGGTTGGGAAAGACTGAAGTCAGTTTCTTGGGATTGGTAGAGTACTACAAGAGATTCATCAAGGACTTCTCCCGACTAGTTGCACTTATGACGAGATTGACCTGGAAATAGGTCAAGTTTCAGTGGGATGATTCATGTGAGAAGGTGTTCTAGGAATTAAAGAGGAGGCTCACTTCAACTCCTATATTGATAGTCCTAGAGAGGGGATAGACGTACACGGTGTACTGTGATGCCTCCAGAGACGGACTTAGATGTGTTTTGATGCATTCCAGGAGGGTGGTGGTTTATGGTTCTCGGCAGTTAAAGAACTACGAGCAAAATTATCCTACGCAAGACATGGAGTTAGCGGCCATAGTCTTTGCCTTGAAGGCTTGGCGCCACTATTTATATGGTGAGCAATTCGAGGTATTTTTGGACCATAAGAGTCTAAAGTACATTTTTTCACAATGGGACCTCAACATGAGGCAATGCATGTGGATGGAGTACTTGAAACACTACGACTTCACTTTGCATTACCATCTTGGTAAGGTGTATGTGGTGGTTGATGGACTCAGCCAGAAGTCACGGGAAGTTTTGGCTAGCGTGGCTTCCTAGGAATGGCAGATGCTCCAGACTGTGGGATAGTTTGGGCTACGCTACATGGGTCAGCCTCAGGGTACTTTGGAGAGTTTGGTGGCTACGTCTTCCTTACTGAGTAGAGTGATCGAGTCCTAGGGACAGGACACGGAGATATTGTCCATCAGGGACCGAGTATGGTCGCGTATAGGTGACAAGGGCTGGGCCATTCACTCAGATGGTAGTCTTTGGTATAGGGGAAGGGTTGTAGTTCCCCAGTTAGAAAATCTGAGGGAGGAGATTCTTAGGGAGTTTCATTGCTCCCGATTTTCTGTGCATCCAGGTGGCACGAAGATGTACCATGATCTTTGTCATCAGCATTATTGGAGCTGGATGAAGAGACACGTTGGAGATTTTGTCAGACAATGGCTCACATGTCAACAGGTCAAGGTTGAGCACCAGAGACCAGCGAGGTTGCTCCAGCCTTTGGAAGTAGCTGAGTGGAAGTGGGAACATTTAGTGGATTGAGGTGAATTGATTGTTGATGTGGATGGGACCTTCAAGGAGGGACTGGTACGTATCATGGATAGCCGGGAGCAGGTTTTGTGAGGCAAGACCGTACGGCTAGTAAAGGTGCTATGACAGCACCGAGGAGTGGAGGAGGCGACATGGGAGCGTGAGAATACCATACGTACCAACTATCCGTTCCTGTTTGAGAAAGAAGGTACAAATTTTATAATTTGTAGTATAATATTACTATTGCATATGCATGCGATTAAATGTGTATGCGTATGTGAATTTCGAGGATGAAATCCTTTTAAAGGGGGAAGAATAAAAAACTCGGGTAAATTTAAAATTGTATGAAAAATGGCAAAATCATAATTTGTCATTACAGTACAAGGTGTAAATCTGAAATTTTCTAGAACTCGGATGACGAAACGGACCTCACCGTTGGATTCGTCTCGCAAAATCTAGTTACCCCGTCAAATTTCATCAAATTCTAAAATCTGCTCGAGTCAAGAACAAAAGTCGTTCTTCTTGCCGAGGGCTACGCGACCACACCAAAAATGATGGGTTTTACCGAAGTTCCAAAATCAAGCTTAAAGAAATCAAGGGTTTTTGGTGAAATTAGGACCTTTGAAGGCTTCTACCACGTGGGTTTACGCTTCAAGAGGTAGGGTTCCTTCCTATTCGGGTTTATTTTACAACCTAGGGTGTTTACATGTAATGGGTAAGTTGATAGAAATATATAACACTTACCTATGTTGTGAAATTGGTGAAATGGGTATGAAAATGGGCATAGATATGGTTAAAGATAAATTCCCCGCTTGGAATTAGTGTGTGATAATTACATGGGTAATTCCATGAAAATTGGTTTTATGAGGACATGCTATGTGTTTACATTATTGTTTTGATGAATAAAGTGTGTTATTGACACATATTATGTAATAACATACTTGTGATTAGTTGTTGGAGGACAAAATGTTGATATATGTTATTGATGTATTAACATTGTGATGAAGTTGGTAATTATATGCATGAGATATAAATTGCCATGGAATATATATATATATATATATATGTGGTTAAAGTTGCTCATATGACATTTAATACGTGTGGGCATGATATTGACATTGCAATGGTGCATTACATTGCATATGCACAGAGGCACTGCATCTCATGGGTGTGAGTGCATGATTGACATCAAACACCACGTAGGTGGATGATGGGTGGTCTCGGAAAGTTAGATTGAATATCCGGCTGAGTCGCACGGTGTTATGAATAAATAATTGGGTCGGGGTTAGCAAGAAGGGCTAGACTATCCATCGAGTGAGAGACCCTGTGATTGGAGACACACTCCGTTGGTATAAAAGTCCATAAAGTGTGTCGGTGTAAGCGGAACCGTTGGTGGAAGTCCATAAATTCTATGTCGGTTGGGTGCCTTTGGTGTAAGTCCATAAATACCTACCCCAAGAAAGACCCGGAGATTTTTAAATAATCATTGGGTGTGTAACGCCAATGACGGGGGCTTAGAAGCTCAGTTCTATTCTCGTGGCATTGCATGCGGGAAAGGAGCTGGTGAGGGCTCAAGTTGAGTTGCATGTGATCATATCATGTGCATCTAGATTGGGGAGTGGCCTCTATAGGAAATATTCTACTGAGCGTGGCTCACCCTTTATGGGAAATACATTTCAAGTGCGGGTGGTGTGTTGGAGGAAGGCCCTTATATTGGACCTCAAGGATGGTGAAAGCTAGAATTGAGGCTTTAATTTTGAGTTTGCACAAGAATTATGAAAACTTCGTTTTAATATGTAAACTAATGAAGATTAGTTTTGGCATGTAAATTCATGGAAATGAATGTAATAGAATGTTTATGGACATTGTATTAAATGCTTTGGAATGAATTAGAAATGAAAAACTGGTGAAATTGGCATTTCTGGGCAAAACCTACCGGTAAGTCCATAAAAACCTACCGGTAGATCTTGTACGGATAGGTGTTGTCACAGACAAAACCTATAGGTAGGTTATTGGTAGAACTTTTCCAGTAAGTCAAATCTACCGGTAGGTAACCGGTAGAACTTTTTCAGTAGGCAAAATCTACTGGTAGGTTACCGGTAGAACTTTTCCAGAGGACAAAATCTACCGGTAGGTCCAATAAAAACCTACCGGTAGATTTTCCAAAAATCTGAAATTTTAAGAATGCTTGGCTAGACTTTTGGGCTAAGTGTCCTTGCAAACAAATGATATAAATGGATTAAAATTGAGTTATATTGGATCTCGGTTGGGTCAAAGGGTAAAATATACACGGGTTAAAGTTGTGGATGATAATCCCAGTTAAGGGAATGTTATTAACGTGGTGTCGGGTTGTGCGACAATCACGAGTACTTTCGCGGATTGACAGATGGTCAATGGTTGAAAAAGGACCCCCGGTTCTAGGGGTGTCACACCAATAACACTAAAATCTAAAACAATCACAATAACAATTACAATAAAACACAAGAAAGCCCAATGCATAAACATCAATCCATCATAATTATTGCACAAATAGAATAACAACTAGTTTAGATTTAAACAATATGAAACACATCAAAAANGTAATTATTGCACAAATAGAATAACAACTAGTTTAGATTTAAACAATATGAAACACATCAAAAATCATAACTACTCCAATAGATCACCACAAATCATGTAACCTACACAAAAAATAAGTCGATGTTTTAGCAACTCAAATATCCACAACAATAATAATGTTATAAATTATACCACATACATAATAATATAATTACTAATATATATATAAGTAGCCCTAATCAACAACCCTAATCAGTAGCCCTAATCAACAACCCTAAGCAACCACCAACCATTGACGGACTTGGGATCATCGATTCGATGGCATCAAATTACCTCTAAACAGTCAACTAAGAGAGAAAGACAGAGAAAGAGGGGGAGAGAGACAAAGAGAGTACCTGGGAGGCTGAGACTCGATGAGAGGCCAGAGATCACTTAGAGCAGAGAGGTGAGAAAGGGGCGAGCTGCTGAGTAGGTAGGGGTGTTCAAAAAGAGGGCGAGAGGGGTGAAAGAGGCGAGATGAGGAGGCTAGAGGCGAGACATATGAGTTCTTGAGGAGGTGACGAGGCCTTAGGGAATTAGGGTTTTTAGTTTATATATATATATATATACATATATATANTTAGAGGCAATGGAGATCACCTCTGATGCCACGAAAATAAGGCTAGCTGCATTCCAACTAGAGAGAGAAGCCCAACTGTGGTGAGAGTGGGCAAAGGACTCCAAAAACTTGGAGGAAATGACATGGGGAGAGTTCCAGGAGCTCTTCATGGGTAAATACTTCCCAACGGTTGCTCGACATGCAAAGGCCCGAGAATTTTTAGATTTGAGGCAAGGGACAATAACAGTGTTGAAATACGTGGCTAAGTTCACTGAGTTAACCCGTTTTACTGAAGACTACGTGGCTATAGACATGACTAAAGTGAAGAAGTTTGAGGATGCCCTAAAATTGTCCATCTGGGATAAAATTGTGGGCTAGTGCCTAAAAAACTTAGATTCGATGGTCACGACAGTTATGGCCATTGAGAGATAATTTGAGGATGCACAGAACATCCAGGAAGCGAATGCTAACGACAAGAAGAAAGAGGGTCAATCCTCTTCTTCTAGTTCGAAAAAGAGATAGAGGACTTCTGCTCCACACAGACAAGGCCGTAGCCATCAAGGCCAAAGCCAAGGTCGATTCTTCCAAAGTGGGGGAAACCTGAGGATAACTTATCAGGCCGGTCAACAGACATGTTACCATTGCCACCAGCGGGGTCATATGAAGCAGGATTGTCCTCAGAGGCAAGGATCCCAAAGCTAGGGGTCATCTCAGTCCTAGTCGTCGGTGGGGCATGCACAAACATATTTATTCCTCCTTACCCCACCATGGGTCAGAGAAGACAATACCAATTTCAGGGTGCTATTTTCATACCATTTCATTAGCGATTAGGCCAGATGGGTCAGGGTATGAGTCGAGGCCGAGGACAGGGCATGCAGGCCTAGACTTTAGGGACCCAGGGGCGTGTCTATACCATCACATTTTAGACTGATCCAGTGGATCAGTCAGTTATTCAAGGTACATTTCTACTTTCTCACTTATGGGCTAGGGTGTTATTTGATTATGGTGCATCACATTCATTCATATCTGCATCATGCGTGAGAGATTTGAGCTTAGAGGTCGATACGTTGGAAGAGCCGTTGTATGTGAACTTACCCCTAGGAGCTAGGGTGTGTGTTGATCAGATATGTCGGAGTTATGAGTTAGAGATCTCAGGGATCCTACTCACCGTGGACCTTAGGGTCATGGACATGTCGGAGTTCGATATTATTCTCGAGATGGATTGGTTGACGGCACATCGGGTCATAATTGACTGTGATCGAAAGAGGGTGACGGCCTACACACCGGAAG